>JANTQA010000054.1:0-47072 GCA_027625915.1 Anaeramoeba flamelloides
ATTTTTAGAATTGTGTCCAAATTGTTTATATTTAGTTCATACATACACACACACACATCATATATATATATATATATATATATATATATATCTGTATAAATGTATTTGAATCTTGTTAAGTAATGATGTCTGAATTCTTTAACGTACCCAACTCAAAACTTTCTTTCAATTTGAAAAATAAATAAAAAATAAAAATATATAATTACGCACCTAAGATAATAGGTGCTATATTACCTACACCCCCAAACCCCCTGAAGGGGGCTTTCTCTCTCATATCCTACTTTATGATATTAGATGATTGAAATTAATTAGATTCAAAATAAGAATTGGGTTTATAAAAACATTTTTTTCAAATCTATAATACATTCGACTTCAAGTTTTTAAATTGCAAATTTTAAACTAAAAATAAAATCATACAAAATAAAATTCCAAATCAAAGTTTAAATTTTGGATATAGAATAAAATGATTTCAGAGTTAAAAAAAAAAAATTCAAAAATTCTAATTATGAATTTATTGTCACTAAATGTTACTGACTAGGTTGGCAATTCAAAATTTGATGTATGGTGTGTTTAAAAGAGGGCTTGGTAGTTGGAAATTCTCACAAATATGTATTCAGTTTGATCTAAGTAGGCAAAAATGAATTTATTTTATAAGTAAATGTCATAATAGATTTCTCTGGTTTCTGTGATTTTTGTGATTTATGTGATTTCGGTGATTTTTACAATTCCAGTGATTTCTATGATTTTTGAAATGTCTGTGTTCTCTCCTTCTATCTTAAATTGCAAAAGAAGGTTCCGAAAAAAGGAAAAATCGATTTTTTGAAAATTTGCTAACAGGTGAAAATTGAAAAACATTTGATCTTGTTGGGAAAAAACCAACAGTCTATTTTTAACATGTGTAAGTAAAGATGAAATGGGTTTTCAATTTTCATACAAAAGGTCAAAAATCTCAAAAAATTGGCAAAAAATTGGAATTATTGTTTATAGGTTTACAGGTTCATTGTTATTCCCAAACAAATTCTATATTGAATAAAAACATGGTAAAGGATTTAGTATTGTATTAAATCCAACATAATCCTCATTTCACAACAAAAAATCTCATAACTTTTTTCAAGCTTGCAACCGATTCAAACTTTCAAACACTTCCAGACAATTTAAAAACCTTTCAAACACTTTCCAACTTTTTTAAAAGAGGAAATACTTTACAAAAGTGAAAGCTTTGTAATAGTCACAAGATTTTTTATAGTGTTCCTTAAAACAAAAAGATCATTTTTTCTCAATCTTCTGATTAAACAATTAAATCTTTATTTGAATAAGAGAATAAAAAAACCGATTAATTTTTGCAAAATTTTTTTATACTGAACCAATGAAGGTAAAATTCCAAAAAACCTTTATCATTGATACCCCAACCCATTTTGTATTGAATTGAACAATTCAGTTTTTTAAGAGAAACAAAACAAACGAAACAAAAACAAAAAAAAAGTACCATAAAAAATTATCTCAAAAAAGCACAAAAAAAAGACATGTATTTTTGGCATGGTAGATTTTTTCAAAAGATAAAACAGAGTAAATAATATCCACCCAAGATCCGAATGATAACTTCACTTCTAGAAATTACAGAAAAAACAAAGAAACCAAAGGAACAAAAAGGAAACCAAAGGAACCAAAGGAACCAAAGGGAACTAAAAAAACCAAAGTGAAAGTCAGAATTTCTTTGGAGGAATTGTTCTGATTTGTGGTTCCAAATTGAAAATTCAAGCAACTCAATGATCAATACTCATATACACAAGATCTTCAAAAGTGAGAGTCATTTATCAAGAATGTTTGAAATGATCTTCATTTTTTGAGCTAAGAAAATGTGAGTATTTTTCTTTTTCATTTTTTCGTTTCTTAATAAGTTTGTTCGAGTTTACCTACCTCAAATTTTTTTGTTCATTTTCCTGATAAAAAATGAACTAAGAATGAAATTTTGATCCAAATTGATGAATTATCAACATTAATGTCACTTCAAATTTTTAATAGATTGAGTTCAAAATTCCTTTTATACAATTTTGTAAATTGCTAAATTCTTCCTGAAAATAAAACATGTGAATTGTTTATTTTAATTTTCATTATTTTATGTGTTTTTGTTTGGTTAATCGTTCTGTTTTTTTTTGTTCGGTTATGAATTGAATTTAATCAGTTAGTTTTTAATTATTGTTTTAATGAATGATTTGTGTTTTTGTTATTTGTGTTTTTTGAGAAAAATTTTTTTAGTGCATTGAATGCCATTGTGAATTCTGATTGAGTTTGTTTTGATTTTGTTTTGGGTGTTTATTTGTTTGTAAAGTGTTTGATTTTTTTTTTAATATTTGTGTTTTGATATTGTTGAAAATTGAAGATGCAAGTTTTTTTAAGATATTTGAAAAATAATAATTTAGTATTTGTAACAAGATGTATATTTTGTTTGTTTTGAGTTTTGATTTGGTTTGAAGGCCATCTAAAGATGGCCTTTCATTTCTACTAAAGTAGAAATGAGATTCTATTTGATATTTACAATCAAAAACAAAGAGAAAGAATTTCCATTCACTCTCAGATGTTAAAAGAAGATCCCTAAAAACAAATTTTTTTTTTTTAAAATTAACACACTGAATTGTAATAATTTTGAAATGATCAAAAAAAAATAAACTTTAGGATTAGGGTTGATAATTCAGAAAAAGAAATATACCTGAAAAAACTATAAATTGTGAAACAAATAAAAATCTGGAGAGTGTCCAAAATGATGAAATGAACGAGTTAGGAAAATAAATTGTGTTAGGTTAATTTGTTGAAATTCCTCCTCCATTTATTGTTGATCGATCAAATGTGTGGATATCATCAACTCATAATATTTAATTTTTTCTATTCAACAAACTCGACATTAATCTTCAATAAAGTGTATCTGGATTAAAAAAAAAAATTCCTGATCTAAATGAAAAAGATTACTTGACTGTAAATTAGAAAATGAAAACAAAAAAAAACAATAAATACAATAAATGAATTTCATATTTTTGTAAAATCGAAATTATTCCCAAATTGAATTCTAAATCTAGTATTGCTATTCTTTCTCTTGTTTTAAATTGTGTTCAAATTTTTGGAATTATTAGTTATATATATAAATATATATATATATATATATATATATATATATATATATATTAATCTTGTTAAGGAATGATGTCAGAATTCTCCTACGGACCTAACTCAAAACTTTCTTTTCTTTTCTATAAAAAAAAAAAAAAAAAAAGCAGAATATATATTTACGCACCTAACATATTAGGTGCTATATTACCTACACCCCCAAACCCCCTGAAGGGGGCTTTCTTTCCTAACCTTTATGTAATCATTGGTTGAATAAATTAGTTAAAAATCCTATGTTTGATGAATTATATTATTATACTACTGCCAGTTCACTTTTTAATTTATATATAAGAATATATATATCCCTTAACCTTAGCACCCCGGATTTACCTAAATTTCATCAAGTTTTTTAAATTAGATTTAAAATGATATTGATCTACTAATATATTAATTTTCTTATTTGTCTTTAATCCAGATTTGAATTATAATAAAAAGTCAAAATAGTTCAAAGATAAAGTAGTTAAGTTATTGATTTTTTTTTTTGAAATTGAAAAAAAAAATAATAATTATTCATTTTTACATTTTTTTTTAAAGATTTTTATTTTTATTTTTTTTTTTTAAATCAGAAATTTTATTACATTAATAGTAATTCAAAACTCAATACATTAATTTATTAATAATAACCACCAAAAAATTTTGCTAATTTTATGATAAAAAAAATAAATAAAAAAATAAATTACTTTGAAATTTAATTTTTTTTTTTAGAAAAAATTTCAATAAATATCTAATTAAGAGAAAAATGAAATTTATTTCTTTAGGCCAAAATTAAATTTTTAATATGATTAATTTTCTAAAACTTTTATTTAAGCAATAGATAATAATTGAAAATCAAAAAAAAAAAAAAAATGTAAAATAATTTCAATTTATTAAATTGGAATAAAACAAATATACATTACTATTTAATCGATAAAATATTTATACCTAAATTTGAAATAAAATAAAAAATAACTCTTAAATATTATTCCAATATAATAAAATAATCTCCGAAACCAATTTTTTTTTTTATTGTATTTTGTAATTGGCAAAAATTTGAATAATATATTTGCGATATTTGGATTTTTCCTTAATAAAATAATCCAGATCTTGTTAAATAAGTTCTGATATATGGTCTCTAATTCAAAAATATTGTTTATTTTATGTCTAGATTTTAAAAAGTCAAAAATTAAAAAATTGTAAAAAATAAAAAAAAAAAATCAATTATTAATCTGACTCGAACTATTGGACAAATCATTTAAAATTAAAAAAAAATCTTGTTTGAAAAAATTGTAAAATTTTGCAATGAAAAAAAATTTGATTTTTTTTTCTAATTTAATTTATATTTTTTTTTATTTTTAAATTATTTAGAATCTAATATAGATATTGATATTGAATAGTAATCAGTAGATAAAACAAATATTCTATGTGATGTTATAATAACTTTTATAATGAATAAATTATTTAATCAAGCATTTTAGGCAATTTTGTGCTGCAAAGGGCCCCCAAAAAATTTCCAGTAAAGTATGATGTGTTTTAAATGTTAAAACTAAGAGGTTTTTGATGTCTAGACAAACTTTTCAAAAAAAAAAAAAAAAATTTATTTTGACAAAATTTGGAAAAATAATAAAATCACTAATAACCAAAAAAAAATTCCCAATGTTGAAAAATTTTTTTCAAGTTATTTTTTTATTTTAAGTAACTATACAATTTTTAATTATAAAATTTTCTTTCTAATATAATTGTTTATTAATTCTATACCTTATTATCCCTTGATACCATTTCAAATTAAAATTTTTGTTTGAAATGTTTTTTGGGTTATTTGGGGTGCTAAGGGATATATATATATATATACTTTCAAAGGAATTTAAATGACAATAAAATCATGAAATTTATAATATTTTTTAGAAATTTTTTAAACTCAAATTATTTTATTAGTTTTTGAATTAAGTGTACAGTCAGTTCCACTTTTAAGGCACAAACTTTCAACGAAATTTAAGTCACAAAAAAATCTCAAATTAAGGCACAAAATTTATAATTTTTTTTTTACAATTTATTTTACTAGAATCTGAATTTTGTGCTTTTATTTGAGATTTTTTGTGTGCCTTGATTTTTCGTTGCAAATTTGTGCCTTAAAATTGGAACTGACTGTATTTAAAATTTAGATTTTTATTTTACCTGTAAAATATGTTGAAAGTTTGTTTATTAAAAGTGGAATTGAATGTAACATAGAAATGAGATTAAATTATTTTAATAATTAAAAGTAGAATAATGAAATTTATCTGAAAAAATTATTGTAAGGTAAATTTTTCCAAATTTTATTCAAAAAAAAATATTAAAATAATACCTATTCAAATACTATATTATAAAACATTGTTTATTTTAAAGACTCAATACATTAATATTATATTTTTCTTCCAAATCACAAAAAAATGAAATTACAAATATTTAAAAATTCAAAAAGTGTTTTTATATATATGGTCAAAACATGTTTTCAAATTTTTCAAAATTTTCAAAAATGAAAATTCTTAAGATACTGAACCTAGTCAAATATTATATTATAAAACATTGTTTCTTTTAAAGACTCAACACACTAACATTATTCTTTTGTCCCTAGTCTCAAATAATGAATTTTAAAAAATTTCAAAATTTCAAAAATGTGTTTTTATATATATGGACAAAACATGTTTTCAAAATTTTCAAAATTTTCAAAAATGTAAAAATGAAAATTCTTAAGATACTGAACCTAGTTGAATATTTTATTATAAAACATTGTTTATTTCAAAGATACAACACACTAACATTATTCTTTTGTCCCTAGTCTCAAATAATGTAATTTCAAAAATTTCAAAAATCCAAAAGTGTTTTTATATCCCTTTAAGGACCATATCGACCCACTCTGATTTTTGAATTTTTATCCTAAAATTTTTGTACTCTGAGAGTGTGACAATTATTGATATAACCTAGCGCGGGAGGCATATATAATTTTTTCTATCTTTTTCAAAAAAAACAGTAGATCGCGAAAATTTTAATTTTTTTATAATTATTTTTGAGTTTAATTTGATGATTAATTATAAAATTTTGAATTTTTTTTGAAAAAATTTGATTTTTTAATTTTTAAGTGATAGTTACATCAAGTGATATTTTCTGGATTATGCCTCTTGTATATTACTTATAATGATTCAAATTTGTAAAAAAAATATAGAAAAAATCTAAAATTATAAAAAATTTAACAATTACTACAGTCAGTTTCACTTTTAAGACACAAACTTTCAACGAAATTTAAGGTACAATAAAAATCTCAAATTAAGGCACACAATTCAAATTCAAGTAAAAATAAATTGTAATTAGAATTCTGAAATTTTGTGCCTTAATTTGAGATTTTTATTGTGCCTTAAATTTCGTTGAAAGTTTGTGCCTTAAAAGTGAAACTGACTGTATAATGATTCAAATTTGTAAAAAAAATATAGAAAAAATCTAAAATTATAAAAAATTTAACAATTACTAAAATTTACACTTAAATTTATCTTTAAGGAATTCAGTCATACCGGAAGGGGGTGGAGATAGAAAAAAAATATTATTATTAATGTTAACAAAAGAATTTGGTGTTTTAGGGTGCACGCACTTCGCACGCCAACCCCAAAACCACCCAATTCTTTTGATAAAATTAATGATTAAAATTTCCTCTTTGTCAACCCCAAATTTGTACCCACCCATGACGAAATTTTAATTATTAATGTTACCAAAAGAATTGGGTGGTTTTGTGTGGGCACGCGGATATTTTGCGGAAAATCTATTTTGAATTTGAAATAAAAATTTTTATATGTTTTCATTTTATGTGAATTAAAATATTAAAAAAACATAAAATTTTTACAATTTTCGTATTTACAAATTATTTTTTCAAATGTAAATTGTATTTCGATTTTTTTTATTTCAATTAAAAAACTACTATTTTCATTATTAATTAAAATATTAAAAAAACATAAAATTTTTACAATTTTCGTATTTACAAATTATTTTTTCAAATGTAAATTGTATTTCGATTTTTTTTCGCGTGTCCGTCCTAAAACCACCCAATTCTTTTAGTTACATTAATGATTAAAATTTCGTCATGGGCGGGTAAATATTTGGGGTGACCAAGACGAAATTTTAATCATTAATGTTATCAAAAGAATTGGGTGGTTTTAGGGCGGGCGCGCAAAGCGCGTACGGCCCGAAACGCACAATCTGTTTTGATAACTTAAATGATTCTTATGGTGTTATTATCCATTCCTTTATGATTAAATTATTTATCTGTTATTATTTCAAATTGAAATGTATTTTTCTAACCATAAGTTTGAAAATTGTAAAATTTTTGAATTTTTCATGAGCTTAGATGTGTGGTTTAATTATTGAAAATTTTTATCTAAAAAATTATAAAATGGAAAAATTTTCGAATTTTTGAAAGAAAAATTCGAAAATTCATTTCATTCTACCAATTAGATATAAAAATTATTTTGAAAAGGTTAAAAATTTCGGGATCAAATGTTTTTTTTATAGTAAGTTATGAAATTATTAGATTACTCCTGAGTTAGGTTATATAGATGTTTGTCACATTTACGAAGTTAAATAAAATATTGTATTAATAATTAAATATTGTGAGTAATTGTATATTGTTCATTAAAATGATATACATCAGGCCATCTAAAGATGGCCTATCATTTCTACTAACGTAGAAATGAGTTTAAGAGATATTTTTTTAATTAAAATATCGTGATTATATAATAACATATACAGTAAGTTCCACTTTTCAGGCATAAACTTTCAAAATAATTTTAGAAATTTCAAATATCTCAAATTAAGGTACAAAATTCAGATTTATTTTAAATAAATTGCAAATAAAAATAAATTCCAAATTTTGGATTTTAATGTGTGGGTTTTTGTGTCTTAAATTTCGTTGAAAGTTTGTTCCTTAAAGGTGAAATTGACTGTATATTGATTGTATGATATTGTTTTGTTTGTTTTGGTTTAATTTTGTTAGATTTGGTTTTTTTGTACAGTCAGTTCCACTTTTAAGGCACAAACTTTCAATGAAATTTAAGGCACAAAAAAATCTTAAATTAAGGCACAAAATTTGTAATTTTTTTTTTACAATTTATTTTACTAGAATCTGAATTTTGTACCTTAATTTGAGATTTTAATTGTGCCTTAAATTTCGTTGAAAGTTTGTGCCTTAAAAGTGAAACTGACTGTATAATTTTTCATCAGGTCATCTAAAGATGGCCTATCATTTCTACTTAAGTAGAATTGAGTTTAATAGATACGTCAGTTCCACTTTTAAGACACAAACTTGCAAAGTAAATAAATAAACAATAAAAATATCAAATTAATGTAAAATATTTAAATTCTAGTTACAGTCCTGTGCTCTTTTAAGGCACAGGAAAAAATAAGAAATAAGGCACAAAAAATCCCATCAAGGCACAAAATCAAAGTGGTCAAAATAAGGCACAATTTTTTTGGGTAAATATACAAGATTACTCATAATTAAATATTCTATATATATATTGAAGAAAACACTCAAACTAACTCTATAATTATTCGGTGAAAGTATATCTTGAAATCAGGAAAGTGCCTCATATAAAAATTTTGTGCCTTATCTGTTGATTTTTCATGTGCCTTAAATAGACACAGGACTGTAAATAAATTGTTGAAGAATAAAATTCCAAATTTTGTGCCTTAATTTAAGATTTTTTTGTATCTTAAAGTAGGTTGAAAGTTTGTATCTTAAAAGTGGAATTGACTGTACAGAATATTACACGATGAGTTCTCTGGGTAAATTTACACAGAAAAATTGTGTCTTATTTTGAATACTTTGATTTTGTTCCTTAATGGTATTTTTTGTGCCTTAGTTCTTATTTTTTCCTGTGTCATTTAAAGGCACATAACTGTAAAAATATTTTAAAAAACTTATAGTCAATTTTACTTTTATAGCACATACTTTCAACTAAATTTAGAGTACAATAAAAATGTTACAGTCAGTTCCACTATTTAGGCACAAACTTTCAGTGAAATTTAAGACACAAAAAAATCTCAAATTAAGGCACAAAATTTGGAATTTCATTTTTTACAATTTTTTTCCTAGAATTTGAATTTTGTGCCTTAATTTGAGATTTAATTTGTGCCTTAAATTTCGTTGAAAGTTTGTGCCTAAAAAGTGAAACTGTTGTAGCCTTTCCAATGAACTTTTCAACTTTGGAGCCATATAGAAAATCCAATTGCTTTATCTTAATAACCTTTTCTAATGCCTTTTTAACATCAATTTCAGTTGTAGAATAATTTATGTTACTGATAAAAATTTTAAATTCCTCAGTTGAGTTGCCTTTTTTACCATTGTTATGTGTTTCTTTGTGTAGTAATTTTTCGATCTTTCGTGATCATGGTCGAAAAAATCGATTTTCTTGTAATCATCATTGGCAGTCTTATTAGGCCTGAAATCATGGTTAGAATTTGAGTTAATGGGAGAATGATATTTTTTTTTTTTTTTTTTTTTGTTTTTTCTTGTTCATTTTTTGTTTTTGCTTTATTTGAATTAAAATATTTTTTTTTTGTTTGCTTGGAATTGTTTTTTTGTTCTTGGTTTATAGTCCGAGACATTGAGTTGGCGATTTAAGAATTTCTTCTTTTTGGTTTTTTGTTTAAGTATAATGGATTGTTCATGGGTACACAAGAGTAAATATGGATGTCTCAAAAAATAGAGTTTTTTTCAAAAAAAAATTGATTTTAGAGATAAATAAACATTAACAAATTGACCCCAAAAAATTGGAATTTATACACAATATGACAAAACATATTACTTAATTAAACTCAACTTTTAATCTAAAATGGTATCTCAAATAGGTAAATTTTGTTTTGAAAAAAAAATTATTTTATTTTTTTTTTTTTGAAACAAAATATACCTATTTGAGAC
The DNA here is from genome assembly GCA_027625915.1 of Anaeramoeba flamelloides. Lineage (NCBI taxonomy): Eukaryota > Anaeramoebidae > Anaeramoeba > Anaeramoeba flamelloides. The sequence continues at coordinate 10,079 of JANTQA010000054.1, forward strand.
ACGATTTTTTAATAAAATTTGTTCTCAATTATAAAATTTTGATATTTCTTCAATCTACTCTTCCTCATTTTGTGGGGTCAATGTACTTATGTATATTTATCTCTAAAATTTATTTTTTTTGAAAAAAACTCTATTTTTTAAGATATCCATATTTACACTTGTGTAACTGGGTAAAGGATTGCAAGTCCATTATTTGGATTTTTTTTGTTTTGTATAATTTGAAGGTTTGGATATGTACCAATCCGTTTTGTAATTTTTTTTGATTAGCAGGTCCACTGAATATTCTCTTGGTAAATTTGAAATAAATAGCTTAGTATTGATACTTCGGTTCATTGTAATAAAAATTATTTTGCAAAAACTTGATAGAAATAATTAAAAAAGAAAAAAAAAATAAAAATAAAAAACTTAAAATTTATTTTAACCTATGGGGATCACTATATAAAAAAATATAAAAACAATCTCAATTTTTCATTTTTTTGGGGCTCTTGTATTTTTCGAGTTATTGCCCAAAATAGTTGTGAACAATCACTATTAAAAAATTTGTATATAAAAATCGATTTTGGGCAATATCTAAAAAACTAGACGTCCTAGAGACTTCTCAACACCAAAAATCGAAATTTTTAAAAATTTTGAATTTATTGAGCAATAAAAAAAATTTTGATCCAGGTTTTATATTTACTCTTGTCACAAGTTTTAATATATGATTCCTGGGTATCCAACTATGGGAAAATTCAATTACCCAACCTATAAGTTTTGATATAGAACGTGACCTATCCACACATAATAACATATTTTATATCAAAATTAATACATTGGTTGAGTGAATTTCCCCATAGTTGGTACCAAGAGATAATATATTTACACTTGTGAAACCACTTTTATGTTCACCAACATCCTCAGATCAAACCCATCCTTTTAACTTTGGATTTTGATTCTTATTAATATCATTCGAAATCTGATCCTAACAATTTTAAGAAGTAAAATGATTAATTTACAAAGTTCCACTCTCTCTCTCTCTCTCTCTCACTCTCATTATTTCTCTGAGATAGGAACGTGAAGAAATCCTAAAAACTTGTATAAATTATTACCGAGAGAAAAATTGAAAAATTGAATAATAATATTTAATTAACTAACAATAAACCAGAAATAATGACTCTAATTTGTTCCTACCCTTTCAAACTATTGTCACTCCATTTTACCTTTTGTGATCCTCGTTATTCCAATCAATACTAATTATAACAACAAGACACAAATAAGAGGTAAGAAAACAAGCTCCCAGAGATCCGGATATCAAACAAAATTTTCTTAATCAAAATCTTCAAAAAACCGACTGTTGAAAAAAAAAGAAAAAGACTCTCTTTTTTATTTTTATCCTTATCTTCTAAACACAGACAACTCTTTCCTTTTGATCAATCCAAAAAATATAAAAAAAAAAAAAGAAACAAAAACAACCAAATCCCTCCACGGAGCATTCTCAAAGATTAAATTTTTTTGTCAAATCAAAAATCATTTCAGTACCACTTGTTTTAGTTGTACCCAATTATTTTTTCGGACCGTGAGCTCAAGAAAGGTTTCTCGAAAACAACAAAGTTTCCTTTTATTTTTTTTTGTTTGTAATTTCATTGATCTTAAAAAAAAAAAACAAATCATAGAAAATTACCGAAATCACACAAGATACAGAAACTAAAATCAGAGATAATCTCTAAATTAAAACTCTATTTTATTATGATAACTAGATTTTTTCCTAACCTTTGGGATCTTGCTGTGAACTGAAAGAATAAAACAATCTTCGAGTTCAAAATTTTCCATTTTTTTTTTTTTTTTTATTTTTATTTTTTTTTTATTAATTTTCCAAAACAAAATTTTGTTGTAATTTTTTAAAAAGCAATCAACCATTTAATGAGCAAAAACAAAGAAATTCAACCAGAAAAAAGTGAAACTGAAAAACAAGAAGAAAGAAAAAGAACCAAGATGGAAAAAGAACGTGAAGAAATGATCGAACGACGTAAACAAATGGAGGAAAGAAGTAACAAACTTGACAAGGAACGAGAAGAAATGATCGAACAGCGTAAGCAAATGATGGAGGTACGTAAGCAAATGGAAAAGGAATGTAAGCAAATGATCGAGGTACGTAAGCAAATGGAAAAGGAATGTAAGGAAAAGAAAGAGGAACTTAAGCAAATAAAATTAAAGTCAATGATTTTTGATGAGGACTTTGAGAAATTAATAAACCATTTAAAAAAGGCACAAGAAGAAAAAGAAAAAGATGAAAAACAACTGGAACAATTAAAAGAGAATAATGAAGAGAAATTAAAAAAGTTGCAAATGTTCAAAATCAAAATAAAGAAGAATGAAAACAAATTAAAACAAATTGCTGAAATGATTATTTCAGTAAATGACATTCAAGATAAAAACAATCAAATTAGAGAACAAGATGAACGGATCGACAAACAAGATGAACGAATTAAAGAACAAAACCTTCAAATAGACAAGCAAAATGCACAGATCAAAGAACAAAACCAACAAATCGATAAACAAAACCTTCAAATAGAAAAACAAAACGAACTTATCAAAGAACAAAACAACAGGATCGATAAACAATTTGAAAGATTTAATATGAGTGCACTTACTAAAAATACAAAAGATCTTTCAATTGGAAAAGTAACGAAAAACCAACAACAAGAACACAAAACTCAAGGTAACTTCCTCGTATATAAATAAAAATGAAAAGGAAAAAGAAAAAGAAAATGAACAGGAAAAGGAAAAGAAAAGAAAAAGTTGATGAAAAAAGTTGATGAAGAAATTATTAATTATTTTTTTTGAACAAGTTCTAGTTAAAACAGGAGGAACACCAAGGTTAATTGAATGGATCGGAATTCGTCTTTTGAATAAATATCACAATGGAGAAAAATTCCCCCAGTATTTAAAAAAATAAAGAGATTATTAATCAATTTTTAAAAAGATGTTTTTAATAGAATAATTAAAACAGAGGCTAGAAAAAAAGAGATCATTTGGTAATATTCCTGAAGACTTAATTTGTGAATATTATTTTTTGATATTTATTGGGGCACTTGGTATTTATTTTTTCAACTCAAGATTTTGAATTTCAAATTCAAAACCAAAAGATGAATAAAATTATTTCATATAATGCATTGTATCTTATTGATAAATTTAATCTTCGTATCAAAGAAGTTGAAGATATGAAAAACAACATTGTGCGTAAGAAATTTAAAATCATTATTCCTGGTTATTTGATTGAGTATCTTCAAAATGAACCAACATTCCAAGAGAAATATAAAACAATCAATCCCTTAAAATTATTGAACATAGACACACCGAATGAAATAATTGATCAAGGAGAATTTTTTGAACAAATTATTTTAAAAAATTTTGGCATTTCAATTAATTATGACAAAGAATTTAAAATTATTATCTCCAAATATTAATTCTTTATTCTGTGATTTAATCCAAACCAAACAAAAAGAAAAAGAAAAAGAAAATGAAAATGAAAATGAAAATGAAAATGAAAATGAAAATGAAAATGAAAATGAAAATGAAAAAGAAAAAGAAAATGAATCTTATAATAAGGTAGAAAAATCAAATAATTTAGATTTTGGTGATAATGTAATACCATTTAAGTTCCCATTAGACAAACCAATTATCCTTTTACAAAAAATTGAAAAAGAAAAAGATAAAGAAACATATAAAGAAAAAGGTAAAAAAAAAAAAGAAGAAAAAGAAGAAGATATAAATGTTTTGATTAACAAATTTAATAAACAAAGAACAATGAAACAAGAAAATTGGAAGCACATTTTTTAAAATTATCAAAGAAAAATATGAACACCCAACAACTATCATTTTAAAAACCAGGACCACAATCTCATTCAGCTGATTTATATTTAATTCACACAGTTAAAGAGGAAAAAGAACGGAAATATTAAATTTGTTGTTCTTGCAATTCAAGCAAAAAAATTATTCAACAACTACATCTTTTAATGTATCTACTCTTCAAAAAAGAAATCAAAAAAACACAACTTTTACTTAAATACACAAAAAGGGAAATTCAATATTGAACTTATTTTTCTAATTTGCATTACTAATTTACAGCAAGGAGGAGAATTCAATAGAATATTTGAAGGAAAATCAGAGTTTTTGTATCTTCCATTATCCAAAGCCAATGAATTGAGCAATAAGAAAATTAACAATATTCATGAAGAAATTCAAAAAAACATAAAAAATATTTTCAAAAATGTTTTGTTAATGATGAAATTATTCAATTTTCACCAAATTGTCTTGTGATCAAAAAAAAAAAAAAAAAAAAAAAAAAAAAAAAAAAAAAAAGGAAGATATAAAGAAGGGGAATGAAGAATATGAAAAAAATGCTGGCAATCCCAGAAAAAATGAATCTTATATTTTTGCATCCAAATCAATTAAAATCATTTATTGGCGAGAAATGTTATAGTGCATTAAATGATTTAAAAAATCCTAACCAACCAATTACAAAAAATTTTTACACCTATAAAGGTAAAAAAAAAAAAATAATGAGCAGCAAGAAAAAAAAAAAAATATAATTAATTAAGATATACTAAAATGGATAATAATAATCAGAATTACAAACTCTGAAAATGAAAATTTTTTATCAAGAACAATTACTCGGAAACTTATAAACTATTTTTGTGTCAAAAGGTGCCCAGTTATAGTCGATGTATTAAAGGTGTTTTACGGTTTTTATTTGATATTACAAAGAAAAAAAATTCAGTTTGGAAATTTCAAAATCAAAATTATTTTTTCTCTAACTAATTTTTTTTCAATTGTTTTTTTTGATTGGAAATTTATTTGTAAAAAAACTATTTCTTACTAGATATGATGACACAAAGTAAAAGTGTGTTAATTTAATGTTACGAAACTGAGAAAATGATTGTCGAAAAAAATCTTATTAAATTTCTATTGGAATTTTCATTTTGAATCTTCAATTGAAAATTCAAAATGAACATCCTTGTTTCTATCAATGGTGCTAAATCGATTTTAGTTTTTTTCAATTTTTAAGACAATATATAGTTATATTTAATTTGATTCATTCAGATATCAGCAGTTCTCGGATGTGCTATATTAAAGATTTTGATATTTGGTTTGTTATAAATCTGGCTTTAAAATATATTTTTGCAAATTTTAAAAATTGTTTTATTTCATTTTTTCATTCATTTTTTTTAATTTATTTTTTGTAATGATGGTTAAACATAAGAAAAAAATAAGATAATTACTGAGAATATTCGAAGATAGATATTTTAATATTACATAATCAAGGGGGGGGTTCAATATATAAAATATCTAAACAACTTGGTAATTGAAAGAGGTGGTCAATCAATCAATGGTTTTTATTAAAAACAATTTTTTTATTATATTTTAAAATAAAAAGTTGATTTTTGACAAACCCTATTTTAAAATTTTTGGTACATGACTTTTTTATATATTATAAAGAGAGATTTTTTTCTATTAATGAGTTTTCAAATAATGAAACAATTAATTTAGTTTCTAAAGAGTGATTTATTATTTAGGTGATTGTTCAAACTATTTGTAATAATATGCTTAATAAATTATTGGATATTTTAAATTTTTGGTATGCCAAAAAAAATAAAAATAAATTAATTCATTAAAAAAAAAAAAAAAATATTTATGTTTAATTTTAATATTGTTTATTTAGTGAAGAAAAAGCGTTTCAAAATTATTTAGAGAAATACCATCCAGACTTATCTCCTTTCTTGATATCAAAGCATTTATTCATTCTAAGTGTACTTGACAAATATCTCTATTTTTATACAAAAATCATAAATCAAAATTCCAAAATAATATTTTCTAAAAATTTGAAGTTGTTTATACATATAAACAAAATCGGAAAAAATTTCTATTCACAATTTTTTTTCAAATCTATAATAGAGTAATTCTGTTAAGACATACTTTATGTACCTAATTTATATTAAAAAACCTTATTCACTCAATGAGTCATTTTACATATAATCTCAATGTTTTTGGACCTTGAAATGATTTGAAAGATTCAGTTTTATATAAATTGTTGCATAATTATAATTTGAAAAATGCACTTACTACCTTTAAAAACAATAAAAAAATTTTGGAAAAAGCTTTATTTAGTAAGTTAGTTATTATTGTAGTATTTCATATAAGAATTTTGTTATTCTTTTAAACAAGAGGATGTAAAATTTGTTTTGAATTTTACTCCAAATTTACTAGTTCATTTTATATAAACTATTTTTCAGTCAAAGGGACCCAGTTGTAATGGGTATAATACATGTGTTTAAAGGGTTTGAATGAATATTAAAAGAAAAATTTTATTTTGGAAATTTTCAAAATTGAAATCATTTTTTCACATTTTTACTCATTTGTGTTTTTTTTTTCAATTTTTTTTTAAAAACCTCCTTCACTTGCAATTTTTTTTATTAATGCAAGATCAATAGTCACTTGGTAAAAATGTGTTATTCTAAGGTCATTGAAACCATGTAAAGATTGTTGAGAAATCATATTGATTTCTATTGCAATTCTATTCGATCTTTGATCTTTGATATTTGTTTAATAAATGTGAAAAATTTTCACTTAATTTTCATTTGCTTTTTCAAATAGAGACCTCAAATACCAACACACTTTGTTTGGGGGCTTGATTTCTAAAACAAAAGTATGGAAAATGAAGTGAAAAATGTTTCATATTTATTATTCAAATACCAGTAGAAGTTCAAAACAAACATCATTGTTTTTCTAAATAGGGCCCTAAGAATTTGAGTTTTTCAATTTTTTTGAAAATCTATTGATTAATTAGTTTTCTTTCAGACATGTATCAACATTTCTTTGAGGGGTATTATTCTCTTTATTTCTGATTTGTTCTTCAAAGTTCAATTATATAAAATAATTGATATTTGAAAAAAATGTTGGTCCCCTTTGACTTAAACAGAGTTTAGTTTCCTAATTCCTTAAGATCTAACTCTAACAAATTTAACATACTTTGATTATAGACTTATCTATGGTGAAGATTATCCCTGAATGAATAATTTTTATTGATTTGATAACTTACTAAACAGTTTTTCAGATAATTAAAGTCTTTTATATGTTGTTTTTTTTTAATGGATCAAACTGAAAGCTTTGGTGAATGTGGATTGAGGTGACAAGTTGGGTTGTGATCGGGTGTAAATGATGTAAGTTCAACCATGGTTCAAATATCTTCTGTAACTCTAAAAAATCTATTAGAAATATTATTGCAGAAGAAATTATTGATTACATTTTTTGGAAATGATCACACTTAAAAATTTTCATTTGTGGAATTTTTTTTTTACTTTTCCAATCTTACAAATAGAAACTCAAAAAAAATAATATTCTATTAATAGAAAATTCATATTTAGAACTTCCGAAAGTAAATATTTTTTATAATTATTTAATTTCTAAGATTTATTCAATAATTATCAACCTCAAAACCCAAAAGACTGATTAATTTTATTTACTTTTCTGTAAAAGATAATTGTCAGAACAATATATTTCAAGTATTTCAGAAATAATTTACAAAAAAGAATACTTTAGTTAATTATTCAATTTTTAAACAAATCAAATTGTTTATCAACGAATATACATTTCGAGACATATTTAACCAAATTTACACAGGTCCGACAAATTTTTTGTCAGGAATTGTCAAAAAAATGACAAAAAAAATCATACAAAAATTTTCAAAAAATGACAAAAAAAATTGACAAAAAATATCAAAAAATGACATGAGATTTGTCAAAAAAACTCATCTAAATAAATTATGACACCTTTTTGATTGACAAAATATGTCGACAAAAAATGTCCTAAATAATTGACAAAAAATATTAATCATAAAAAATAAAAAAATATCAGAACAAAAAAAATCATAATTTGTCAAAAAAAAATTAACAAAAATTATCAATCATAAAAAATTAAAACATAATAAAAAATATCAAATCAGAAAAAATAAAAAATATAATAAATACAAAACTTGATTTTTTTTTTTTAAATATAAAAAATCAATAAATATCAAATCGAATAAATATAAATATATATCAAAAAAAAAAGTTAGAAATAAAAGAAAAATAAAAAATATTAATAAAGAAAAAAAAGAAGAAATATTTTTCATAAATAATCAAACTCAGATACCAATTTCATCGTAAAAATAACCCCTTGAAGGCCTGTGCCAATTTATCTATAAATATTTTTTATTTTATTTTTAATATTTTCAAAAGAAGATTATATTATTGTGTAAATCAAAAAAATATATTTAAGGGTGTAATAAAACCCCAAATCAAAATTTTCCACATCACAGAAACACCAAAATTCAATTTTTGAAAAAAAAATCTTATATAACTAATTCTAAAGGAAATACCATTTTAGACCCATTCGCTAATTGAAATGTTAACAACTTTTTTATAAATTACAATACTTAAATAACAAAAAATAAATAATTATCAATACAAATAAATTATTTGTGTGTTAATTTTTAGGAGAGAGCAAAGCTAAAAAATGTATTGGCAATTTTGTCTGAAATCTATTAGCAATTATTGATCGATCAAAGTTAGATACCAACAACTAATTTTATTTGAGTTCTTATATTTTGAACAAACTCAACTTTAACCTAACATCAAATGTTCAAAAAAATTATTGATCGAATGAAATAGGTTTACTTACAGTCAGTTTCACTTTTAAGGCACAAACTTTCAACGAAATTTAAGGCACAAGAAAAATCCCAAATTAAAGCACAAAATTTTGAATTCTAGTAAATTACATTGTAAAAAAAAAAATTCCAAATTTTGTGCCTTAATTATAGATTTTATTGTGCCATAAATTTCATTGAAAGTTTGTGCCTTAAAAGTGGAACTTACCATAAAATAAATTGTTAAAAAAGAATTACAAATTTTGTGCCTTAATTTGAAATTTTTTTGTGCCTTAAATTTCGTTGAAAGTTTGTGCCTTAAATTTGAAACTGACTGTAATTCAGAAAATGAAATGAAAACTAAAACCTAAAAGATGAAAAAATGATTTTCTTATTTTACATAAATCAAAATTATTTCTCATTTGAATGCAATTGTATTATCTTGATTCTTAAAACTGCTTTAGCTGTGTTAAAAAAAATTGAAAGATAGTTTATATTATTCAAATTTTGAGTGTCACCATTTATGCAAAACTGAATTATTCAAATCATTTCTGTAGCCAAATGTAAAGATATTATGAAATATGAGAGTGGAATATATCGTACTCTAATTTGTTTAAAAACCAAATATACAAATGGAAATCAAAAAAATGAAAAAATTGATCAGTAAAAAAATAATAAAAATATTTAATTCTTGATCTTATTTGTAAAAATTTTGTACAATTACCTCTTCTTTGCTTGGCTTTATTTTTAATTCTTCCTGAAATAAATTTTGTTTGTAAATTTTTTAAGAAACAAATTACTTTTTATTTTCGGGAAAATTTCCAAAATGAATTTAAAAATTCCTATTTTTATTTAATTCATCTTATGCTTGTTTTAGGCTCAGAAAATAGGATACTAATTAATATCCTCTTTGGAAATAAAGATTTATTAGAAGAATTTGTTTGGATTTTATAATTATTTATTTTTCATTAAATTGAGAACTAAAAATAATTATGAATCTGATTGAATTTTTTTTAAAATGTTTCTTTTATTTTGGGTTGAATCTTTTGTAACTGTTTTTTAAATTCCAAGAATTGAATTCCTTTATTGTACTTTTACCAAAGAATTCTTTATTTTGGCTTTGTTTGCTAAAAATATTTTAAAATTGAATTTTGAAAGCAAATTTGTACAAAACATTTTGTAAAATAATAATAAATAGTATATGTGAGAGAAACTCAAGGAAAAAAAATAGTTTGGGTTGATACAAACTAAGAAGATAACAAAAAAAACTTCAAAAATAGGCTTTTATCGAAATCTGTTCCTTTTTTTCATTTTTGATTTTTCAACAAATTTATTTGGAATGGTGATCATTCTTGTTTGGTCTTCTATTAGAAAATATTTGTTTCAAAGACACACCTTTTCGGATCTATTTTTTTGGATTAATGTTTGGTTAATTTCGATCTTTCTAATAAAGACATCTCTAGATCCCAAATCCAATTTAATGGAACCAAAAATTTAATCAAAAAAAATGTTCCAAAAATCAAAATATTAAATATTTAACTCTGGATTACTCTCGGTATTTTCATTTTTCACAAATAGACTAGCGGATAGTGTTTTGGTTCCAAAGTTTCAATATCTGGTGGCACTCAAAAAAATATTTTTTAGTAATGTTGACACAATTAAATTTTTTCAAAATGGCAAAATGTACCTACTTCCTGAAAATCAAATCATTTTTATAAATAACCAATTTCTTTTATGGACTAAGTAAAGTGCCTATCTAAATTTCATTTAAGTGGGGTGTTTATAAAATATTCCTTTAATTGTTTGGTAACCTTAGTAGATCTAAACCCATTCCAAAAATTTGGGTAATAGTAACACTACAAGGAAAAGAAAAAAGTGCTATATACTCTAAAATATTAACCAAACCCCCTTAAAAATTTTTAAAAATCAAAAAAAATATTTTTTTGGGTGTAGAAAAAAAATTATAAAAAATTTTCATTTTTTCTTTAAATTCGCCTAAATTTTAATACCCCTCATTTCAAAAAGACCGACTTTTGATTTTTTCGACAAAATTTCATTCAAAAATTTAAACTTTTTTAAAAAATGAAATTTCACCTCTGAAAAAATGAAAAAATGTCAGAAAAATTTTTTAATAACACAATTTAAAATTTCAAAACGCTATCTCGGATCAATTAAAGAAATTATTACCTATTTATTATTTTTACTACCTCTTTTGTTAATTTTTTCATTTTTAGAGTAATTGAATTTTTTATTTTTTCCAAAATGTAAATTTAATTTTTTTTAATTTATAAAAATTTTTTAGAAGGTCATTAGACTGAAAAAAAGTTGTAATATCAGTTCTACTTTTAAAAAAGTAATTTCGAAAGGAAAATATATGAGTTATCAAATTTGATCAAATTTCCAAAATTGACAAAATTTTTATTTTTTTCAAAATATTTAATATAATTATAATATTTTACTATATGTATTCAAAAAACCCTTTCCAGGCAGTTTAAGGTACTGCCTGTTCCTCTTAAAAGGCACAAACTACAAGGGAAATTTAGGACACAATAAAAAACTCAAATTAAAGCCCAAAATTCAAATTCTAGTAAAATAAATTGTAAAAAAATCCCAAATTTTGTGCCTCAATTTGAGATTTTTTTGTACCTTAAATTTTGTTGAAAGTTTGTGTCTTAAATGTGGAACTGACTGTATTTGCCAAGCGATTATTTTTGAGAAAAACAAAATTTTTTTATTTTGTGTTTTTTTTGATTTCTAAACTTTCAAAATGTTGACCTGTGTGCTGATAGTTTGTTACAGTCAGTTTCAAATTTAAGGCACAAATTTTCAACGAAATTTAAGGTACAATAAAAAATCTCAAATTAAGGCACAAAATTCAAATTCTAGTAAAATAAATTTTAAAAATTAAAATTCCAAATTTTGTGCCTTAATTTGAGATTTTTATTGTACCTTAAATTTCGTTGAAAGTTTGTGCCTTAAAAGTGAAACTGACTGTATATGAATCAAAAAATTTTTTTGGTTGAATAGAATAAAAAATATGAATTGGTCAAAAACGACAATTTTTATCCAAAAATGCAAATTTACAAAATTTGCGAATATTTGCGATTCATTTATCATTTTATTGGGGTAGGTTAGGTAGGATTTGTATATTTTTGTTGAGTGATCTACACCACCAAACTCATTCCTAACTTACTCAACTCATCCTAATTAACCATACCTACCCTAACATACCTACAATATTCAATTCTAACACACTCTAACGTAACATATCTACCAACCATACCCATCCATCTTAAATGTTAAATAAAAATGTTAAATACAATCAGTTACACTTTTAAGACACAAACTTTCAACGAAATTTAAGAAAATTAAAATCTCAAATTAAGGCACAAAATTTTTTGAATTTTTTTTTACAATTTATTTTACTAGAATTTGAATTTTGTGCTTTAATTTGAGTTTTTTTGTATCTTAAATTTCGTTGAAAGTTTGTGCCTAAAACGTGGAACTGAAAATATTACTTCAAAATTAAAATTGTATCTAATCTATTTAAAAATTAAGTAAAATAATTCATTTTTATGAAAAAAGTAATTTTTGAAATTTTACAGTCAGTTTCACTTTTAAGGTACAAACTTTCAACGAAATTTAAGGCACAAAAAAATCTCATATTAAAGCACAAAATTCAAATTCTAATAAAAATAAATTGTAAAAAAAAAATTTAATTCCAAATTTTGTGCTTAAATTCGAGATTTTTTTGTGCCTTAAATTTGGTTGAAAGTTTGTGCCTTAAAAGTGAAACTGACTGTACGATATTTCTTTTGTTTGTGGAAATATAATTAAAAATTAAGAAAAATAATTCATTTTTATGAAAAAAGTAATATTTAAATATTTATAAGAAACTTATTTTGGCGTTTTCATGCATTTTATTGAATAATTCCAATATTTCTTGTAGTGATTGAATTTTAATGGATAATTTGTAAAAAAAAATGATTTTTAAGAAAAAAAGTAATATTTAAAATTTTATAAGTAACATATTTTTTCATTTTTCTTAGATTTTAATTATTAAATAAGAAAATTCAGATTATTTGACTAAAGTCAGTTCCACTTTATAGTACAAACTTTCAACTTAATTTAAAGTACAAAATATCACCAATTAAACTCCATTTAATGAAATTATTTTTTTTTACACACATTGTTTTACTATAATTCAACTTTGGTGCTTTAAATTGGGATCTTTTTATGTCTTAAATTTTCTTGAAATTTTGTGTATTTAAAATAGAACTGACTCTTACCTTTATTTTTTTATTTTATTTATTCTTACTTTAATTTTAATAAATTACAAATTAAAATTTAAATATTGAAAATAATCGAAAAAGAGTAATTTTTTCATAAAAAATTGACAATAAAACTTGAATCTAAAAGACTTTTTTTAAAAAAAATATGATTATCTTTTGAATTTTATTTAATAAATTTAATCTAACTTCTTCAAATAAAGAAATTAATCTAATTTGATGAATTAAATAAAATTAATAATATCAACAATTAAAAAATGTAGTGAATTTTTAATTTTTTAAATAATATTCAACTTATTAGTGTTATTGTTGGTGTTATTATTCGTAGAATTTAATTCAAAAAAATTAAAAAAATCAATAATTTTCATTAGAAAGAGTTAAAATTTTAAACCAAGCGTTTTCATATGATTAAAAGCTTCAATGATTGTTTCTTCCAAGTTTATTATTATTTTTTCATATTGTAAATTTTTTTCTGTAAAGATCATTTTATTTAATCCTGTGAGATTCATTAAAATGATCTTTCTAAAAATATTTCCTTGATCCTGTGTTATATATTTTATCATAGTTTTAATACTTTTATTTTTAATAATCTGTTCAATGAAATAAATTACAAAACAACCACAAGATGAAGAATCTACTTGTAATTTTTCATGATATGGGTCATTAAATATTTTTACGTGATATACCCAGTTTTGAGTTTTTTTTTCTTATTCAGATCTATTATTAGTTCTTTCCCAACATTACGGAAATAGTCTGAATAGAAAAGTATAGAAATAAAAAAAAATAAAAAACAATTGTAAAAATAAATATAAATATTTTTAAATCTAAAAAATTATTAAAAAATCAATGAAAAATTATTTATAATTTACTTTTTTGATAAATAATATAAGAGTTGAATTCTTCTATTTTATATTTTGTAAAATCTATTACAAAAAGCGAAAAATGCATATGAGCTCCCACTATCAAAAAGCATTTATCTATTGAGTTGGCATTTTTTTGAGAATAATCATAAATACTTGATATTTGTTGAAAAACTTCCTCTCGTAGTTGAGTATTATCACTTAATTTTATACAAAAATATTTTGAATCACCTAACTGGATATCATTCAAGAGTGGAATTTTCAAAAATTTACAATAATTAATGATATCTTCTTGATCTAACATTACATTTTTTGTTTTTATTCGATACCACCAATATTCAATCAGATCTAAATTTTCAATTGAAACACTCTTATATAAATTAATTAAATGGTTTTTAATCTGTCGAATATTTGTCCATCTTTCAGGAATTTGAGGAAAATTTTCTCTAAAAGTGTTATTATTTATTTTATTTTGAAATAAACTTTTAAATTCCACAATTTTATCATTTGAATGAATATTTTTTTGAATATTTTCAAGAGGAATGATATTTTTTTCTCTAAAAATTTCTTGAAAAAAATTTTCATCAAAGGAATTTTGATTTAATGAGTGTTTGAAAATTTCAAGTAAAATTTCTTCTCTTTTTTTAGCAATTTCAAAATGAGTAATGTTTGATAAATTATCCGAATGTTTTTTCAAATCTTTAATTTTGTATTTTTCAGGTATAAATTTTAAAAAAAAATCAAAATTAATTAGTGTATATAAACCACAATTATAATTATCATCTTGTTTTTTGACATTTTGCATAGTGGATATCAAATAACAATAAATTATTATATGAATTTAATTGAGAATAAAAATTTTTCATTTGTTGAATATATTTTGAATATATTTTTTTATTTTTTATTAATAAAGAATCAAAAATTATAAATACAATGTTTTTATTGGTATACTTGTAAGTTATCATTCCAATCCAATGATTATCATTTATAGGAATCGGGATAAAAAATAAATATTTTTAATAATTTAAAACTCAATAAATCAAAGACTATCAAAAATTTTATTAGTGATCATAATACAATTATGAATAAATTTGAAATAAACTCAAATTGGGAAATCAATGATATCTATAAAATTAAAGATATTCCAACCTTTCAAGAAGACTTTCTCCAATTCTTTTCTCGGCAGAATTTTAATTTAAATGAAGAAAATTTTTATTTTATTTAAAAAAAAATATAAACAGAAAGAAAGAATAGTATTTGATATCAAACAATATAAATTAAAAATTAATAATTTACTTTATAAATTGTTTGATAAAAATGAAACTTTACATAAAATCAAAAAAATTAATGAATTAAATTACTTAAAATTACTTAATCAAATAAATGAAGAATATAATAAAAATAAAAAATTTTGGAAAACATTAAATAAAATAAGAGAAACTTCTAAAAAAATGTTTTTAAATAATGAAACCATATTCACAGTGTATAACGATTTTGTAAAATCAATTAGTCAAAAACCTAATACAAATATAATTAATTATACAGTCAGTTTCACTTTTAAGGCACAAACTTTCAACGAAATTTAAGGCACAATGAAAATCTCAAATTAAAGCACAAAGTTCATATTCTAGTAAAAATAAATTGTAAAAAAAAAAATTCCAAATTTTGTGCCTTAATTTGAGATTTTTTTGTGCCTTAAATTCTCGTTCAAAGTTTGTACCTTAAAAGTGAAACTGACTGTATTAAAAAATTTAAAATTAATAAAAATTCATTAAATCTAATTGACATAAAGGAAATTTTTGATCAAGATAAAATTAAAGAAATAATCAAATTTCAAAAAAATAAATCAGTTACAGTCAGTTTCACTTTTAAGGCACAAACTTTCAACGAAATTTAAGGCACAAAAAAATCTCAAATTAAAGCACAATTTTTTGGAATTTTAATTTTTACAAATTATTTTACTAGAATTTGAATTGTGTGCTTTAATTTGAGATTTTTTTTGTGCCTTAAATTTCGTTGAAAGTTTGTGCCTTAAAAGTGAAACTGACTGTAAAGAATTTGACAAAATAAATCATTATAAGTTTATAAAAAACCAACCAATTCAATATTTATTAAATTATAATTATTTTATTAAAATAGTTCAAAATATTTTTTTAAATTGGATAACAGACGAAACTGAAAAAAGTATAAATTTTATTACAGTCAGTTTCACTTTTAAGGCACAAACTTTCTACGAAATTTAAGGCACAATGAAAATCTCAAATTAAGGCACAAAATTTAGAATTTATTTTTTTACAATTTATTTTATAAAATTCCAAATTTTGTGCCTTAATTTGAGATTTTTTTTTGTGCCTTAAATTTTCGTTCAAAGTTTGTACCTTAAAAGTGAAACTGACTGTAATTATTTTTTTGGTAATTTTTTTTATTAACTCTTTTTCTTTCTAAATTTTTAAAAAATTCAAATATTTCTTTATCGGTCTCTACACTCAACTTAAAAATATTATTTGAATTTGTTTCAAAAAAAAATCATTTTTGGTAAATTCCAATTAGTTAAAATTTTGAAATTATCATCAATAAAAAAAAAGGATCTGACAATTGGTTTTTGTTTTGTGACAGTTTGACCTATGGATTTATAAAAATCCGATAAAGAAGGTTTATTATTATTATTTTTATTTTTAATCATTTCATTTTTTGCTCTATTGTTAGTATTTTCTTCCCCAATTCCAAGTTCAATTATTCCTTGATTTTTTTTCTGTTCTAGTATATTTTTAATGTTTTTACAGTCAGTTCCACTATTTAGGCACAAACTTTCAGTGAAATTTAAGGCACAAAAAAATCTCAAATTAAGGCACAAAATTTGGAATTTCATTTTTTACAATTTATTTTTACTAGAATTTGAATTTTGTTCCTTAATTTGAGATTTAATTTGTGCCTTAAATTTCATTGAAAGTTTGTGCCTTAAAAGTGAAACTGACTGTAGTTAATATCTCGTTTTTTTTTGAAGTTTGATTATTTTGGTTAAAAATATTACTATTTTTATATTCTGGGATTGTATTTAAAATTTAATTTTTATTCTTTTCTTTGATAATTATTTTCAATTTATCAATTTCTTTTTCTAACTTTAAAAATTTTTTCTCTAAAATTTCTATTGGATGAGAAAATTTTTTGTTTTTTTCTAAACTAGAATTTTTTTCATTATGATTTTTTTTCATATAAGCTTTCTTTACTTTAATTTTTTTTTTTTTTTGTTAATAATAACTCCATTTAAGCTCAATGCTTCTTCTCTCAGTTTTTGATTTGGAAAAGTTATAAATGAAAATTTTAGATTATTTTTTTTATTATTAACAAAAATTATTATTTTTTCAGGATTATAATTTTTAAAACTTTTGAATAAATTTTCTTTATTAATATTAGTTTGTAAATTAAAAATAACAATTTTGTTGTTGGAAAATTTTCTTTTATAATTTTTGATAGTGTTTTTATTATTTTTGTTATTATCATTATTTTTGTTTAGAAAATTCTTTTCAAACCACTCATTATTTTTTATATATTTGGTATTTTTTTTCTGTTGTTTACTTGATGTTGGTTGGATTCTTTTTGTATTTTTTTGATTATTTATCTTTTCTGTTTGTGTTTTGTTAATTTTTTCCATTCTTAATATTTCTGAATTTATGAAAAAATATTAGTCTATTAAATATACTCAATTTACCCGAAAAATTTAATATTTTTTCAGAATCTTCCACATTTGTTAAAATAACTTTTGCACTCCCTTTGAACGGGTTAAATCTATCCAATAACAATATTAATTCTTTGATTTCAACATATGAGTCTAGTAAACTTTCAATTTCATAATAATTCGCAGTGTATGGAATATTATGCATAAAAATGGCATTACAGTCAGTTTCACTTTTCAGGTACAAACTTTCAACAAAATTTAAGGCACAAAAAAATCTCAAATTAAGGCACAAATTTGGAAATTTTTTTTTTATACAATTTATTTTTACTAGAATTTGAATTTTGTGCCTTAATTTGAGATTTTTATTGTGCCTTAAATTTCGTTGAAAGTTTGTGCCTTAAAAGTGATACTGACTGTAGGCAAAAATTCATAGTTTAGTGAAGATCCACTATAAGTCGAAATTTTAGATTGTTTATGATATTTTTTTTCATTTTGAGTATTGTTTTGGCAATTAAGATTTTGATATTTTGGAGGGTCAATTTCCATATTTTTCGCGATTTTTTTCGAGGTTTTGGTACATTTTTCACATTTTTAGTATTTTTTTTCTTTTTGGTAATTTTTTTTTTTTGATTTGAACTTTGAGATTGTTTGTAGTTTTTGTTTTGTAAAGTTTTTTCATTCTTTTGAAAATTTGTTTTTGTTCTATTTTCATTGTTCGAAGTGTTGTTTTTTTTGTTTTGATTTTCTTTTTTATTTTTTTCAGAATAAAAAAGACTTTTTTTTTTTTTTTTTTGTAGTCTTCAGCATATTCAGACATTAGTATTCATCTTTGTTCAAAATAGAAACTATCACTGAGGTTTTGTTTGATTACTGCTTCATTTTCTTTCGAGAATGGTGTAATAATAACTAATACATTGTTTGGATTTATTTTGTTTTTGATAATTTCTATATTAGTCGAGCGCTTTTTTTTATCTTCAATTAATTCTACTAACTTATCAATTGAGTATTTACTTGGTAAGTTTTTGAGAAAAATCTTTTGTATTTTTTCTTTGTTCATTGTTTATTTTTTAATTAAAAGGTCTTAATAAGCTTCTCAAATAGGGTTGTAAGAAGATTTTGGGTTGAACAAGTCAATTTGGAAAAAGTTATTTAAAAGTTAAAAAATAAAAAAAATTGATTTATTATTATTTTTCAAAATATTTCTTATCGGAAATCATGATCAAAATTATGTGGTTGATATCATTTTATAATTTTAAAATATTCTGATTATTTAACATTTATGATTTTTATACATTGTATATCTGAAATTATCTTAAAAATTTTCATATTTTTTATCAGATTTTATTTTTTTCCCTATTTTATATCTAAATATAATATAAATTCATTTCTACTTTAGTAGAAATGATAGGCCATCTTTAGATGGTCTGCTGATGATTTACATAAATAAATTAAACAAATACAAACATAATATACACACAAATAACATTTAACAAACATACAACTACATAAACAACAAATAACAAACAATAAACAATAACAAACAAAAATAAAAAAATAATAATAATAAATACAACCAATAAGTAAATACACAATACAAACTATAACACACAAAAAAATAACAAATAATAAAACAAATACAATATTCACAAACATAAACAATACAATATACAATTATAATATACCAATAAACAATATATAACACTAATTGACACATTAATAACACCATATAAAATCACAATACAATCAACAAATGAAATAAAACACCATCATGATAAAATAACCATATTAACATATATAAACAATAAATTAACAGATATGTATACAACAAACAATATAACCAAGGCAATAATAAATATAAAAATATAAAATTACAATAATATATAACATAATACCAATCTACAAACAACACCCTAAAAAAGGCGTTATAATACAAATAAACATACTAATAAATGCAAAAACATTCAAATTTTACGAACATAAAATAACAAATTTAAAAGAATTATTAACAACAAAAAAATGTTGTACAAAAAATACAATTATCAAAGATCAGTAAATATTAATATATATAATTGAGCTGTTTTCAAACAATAATTTTCAAAAATCATATGATCTTGAATTTTTTTTTAATGATTCTCCAAAATTTGAATAATAGCTTGTTGTATAATTTTAGTTGAATAATATCTCCTTTTTACGAAAATTCTGAAAATTGAAAATACGAATAGAAAAATATATTGTAGTTAATTTTAAATTATATGGTAATATCGGAAAAGATGTCTCTTAAAATAAAATAACAAACAATAAAATTAATTATTAAAAAAAATTGTTACATTTATTTTGATAAAGGCATTACTTTAAAAATACAAAATTTTTTCAACAAAGAATAAAATCCATTTATCGATTCCCCTCCCATTTGAATAACTAAATCTAATCTCTTTTTCATATTTGAAACCAATTTTTACCTTAATTCAACTGTTACTACTTATCAATTTTTCATTTTCTTTTTCCATTTTAACAAAACACTTTTGAAAAAATAAAAAAAGAAAAAAAAATCTTTAATCTGCAAACTATTCATTATGAGAGGAAAAACTTCAAAAAGATACAAAAGCAATTCAAAAAACAAATGTAAGATGGGCCATTTATTATGAAATTTAGTTTATTATTAGATTTGAAAAAAATTTTCAAAAAACCCTAATCCTTATTTTGAATCAATTTATTTTCAATCATATAATATCATAAAGTAGGGTATAAGAAAAGCCCCCTTCAGGGGGTTTGGGGGTGTAGGTAATATAGCACCTATTAGATTAGGTGCGTAAATAAATATTCTGGTATTTTTTTTTTTTTGAAAAGAAAAAAATCCTTTAAGTTGGGTACGTTAAAGAATTCAGAAAACATTCCTTAACAAGATTAATATATATATATATATATCGATATATCTATATATAATTATATATATTAACTAAATTCCAACGATTTGTACACAATTTAAAACGATTGAAAGAGTAAATATTTTATCTTTTACATCCAATTTGAAAATAACCGTGATTTTACCAAAATATGAAAATTCATTTTTTTTCTTTTGTGTTTTTTTTTTCCTTTCCTTTTTTTTTACATTTAAGTAATCTATTTTATTAGATCTCGAATTTTTTTTTGATTTAACGAAGGTTAGGTTAATGTTAAATTTGTTGAATCGAAAAAATCACATACAATTAGTAGTTGATACTGTTTTTATAAATTTTGATCGATCCAAAAACAATTGTTGAATTTTAAAAAATTTAGCAAATAAATTTTTATTCTAACTCATTCATTTCATCATTTTTGACACTCTTCAATTTATATTTTTTTGAAAATTTATAGTTTTTACAGATATTTATTTTTCTGAATAATCAACATCTAATCCTGAAATTTATTTTTTGAGATCATTTCTTAATAATTACAAGCCAATAAATTAATTCAAAAAAATTATCATTTATAGCATCTTTTTAACATTTGGAAACGATTGTAAATTTTTATTCTTTGATTTTAATTGTTAGAATCTATAATAAACATATTTCTACTTTAGTAGAAATGAAAGGCCATCTTTAGATGGCCTTCGAAACACAAAAAACAAAACATATCAAACAACACATTATTCCACATAAATAAACATATATATATCAAATATCAAACAATATCATAAAAACAAAAACAACAAAAACACAAAACAAATATAAATAAAAACTCACAAAAAACATCAAAAAAATACTAAACATAAACTAACCTATACACTCACAAAATAAAACAAATAAACCAAAAACAAAACAATACAAAAATGAACTAAAAAAACAAATAAAATAATCAAATAAAACATTCAATAACAAAATCAACAGAACAAGACAGTGTACTTTCAAAAACAAAAACCCAGTAATAAAAAAATCAAAATAAGAAATTCAAATATGAAATCATTAAAACTAAATCGGTAATCAACAAAATTATCACTAAAAGATTTTGATACAATCCCATAAAAATTATGAAGAGGCATAACACGGTTCATTCTTATATTTGAATCAAAATTTCATTATATCAAATGGGAAATAAACTCACCAATTGAAATCTTTAAACTCAAACAACCTTATTCAGAAACCTAAAAATGAAAAAGAAAAATAATCACTTTTTTTGAGCTTGAAAAATAAAGATCATTTACACAAACATTTTTGATAAACAACTCTAACTTTTGAAGATCGTGTGTGTATGAGTTTTGAACATCGAGTTGATTGAATTTTCAATTTTTAATCCCACAAATCAGAACAATTACTACAAAGGAATTGTGATTTTCTCTTTGTTTTTTTTTTTATGTTTATTTTTTGGTTTCCTTGGGTTCGTTTTGGGGGTATCTTTGATTAGATTGGTTCTTTTTGTTTTTAATTGAAATGAAGTTTTCCTTAGGATCTTGGGTGGACATTATTTTCTTTGTTTTATATTTTGAAAGAAAATCTTCCATTCCAAACATACTTTTGATTTTTTTGTTCATTTTTATGTTTTTTTTGAGATAATTTTTTTTTTTTGTTTGTTCTTTTTTTGTTTTGTAACTCTCGAAAAACTGAATTGTTCATTTCAAGACAAATTGGGATTTTAGTATCCATGGTAAAGGTTTTGTGGAATTTTACATTTATTTATTATCTAAAAAAAATTTTGCAAAAGTGTAGTCAGTTATTTTTATTCTTTAAAAAATAAAAATACAGTTCATAAATCAATTCACCTTGTTTTGGTTGACAAAAAAATGATTTTTTTTTTTGTTTTTTTAGGAAATGACGATTTTAATTGTTTTTAATACAATACCACCAAACACTTTACCTTTGCCTTTATTCAATTTATTAGTTTGGAAATAATAAAGAAAATGTCTAATAATAATTCCAAATTTTTGTTAAAAATTGTTGATCGATTTTGACCTACTAGGCGAAAATTGAAAAACCACCATTTTGTCTTTACTTACACACGTTGGAAATAAACTGTTGGCAATTTCCCTACAATATCAAATAGTTTTCAATTTCCACAAAAAAGAAATTTTCTTACAAAATTAGATTTTTCAGATCCTTCTTTACCATTATAAGATAACACATACATTTGAAAAATCACAGAAATTAAAAAAACCATAGACAAGAATTGAAATCGCAGAAATTAATTGAAATCGCACGAATCACAGAAATGAAAAGAGATTAATTCTGAAATTTTCTTATCTCAAAAATTCATTTTTTCTAACTTAGATCCCATGAATAAATATTTGTGAGATATTACAATCACTAAACCCTCCTTTTAAACACACCAAACATCAAATTTAGAATTGCCAAACTAGTAGTAAACTATTCTAATTTTTTTTTTAATTAAACAACAAAACTTACCTTTTATTTTTTTTCTTTCGATTTCCCTGAGATCTTTAAATATAATATTTCATCTTAAAATCTTTAATAAAACACCTCAACCCAATTTATCTTGGAACTAACAATTTTTTTTTGTGTAGAGAATAATACAAACACCTAGCAAAATTTTATCAAAAAAAACATTAACAGAAACATTTGGTTAAGGTTAATATTTGGTAATGAAGATTCTATTCTATTCAAAATCCAAAAGAGATAAAATATTCTCCTTTTGGGACTAGTCTATATTAAATTTTTTTAGGTAAATTTAATTGAGATTTAGAATTTTTTTTGCCAATTACTTAGATTTGAAATCAAAGATAAAAACTTCTTAGTATAGTAATGAAATCTTGCTAAATGACATTCATTAATTTTAGTTATTGTTTTTATAGAAATAAAAAATTTTTCTTTTTTTCACTTTTTTTGAAAGTTGCTTTTTTTCAAATTTTGGCAAAAATACAAATAATAAAAAAAAATACGAGCAAGAAAGCATAACCTTGTTATGTTTGTGGAAGAAGTACAAAAAATAGTTTGAAAAATAAACCTGAAAAGGTTTTTTTTAGATTTGCATGAAAAAACAGTTTGATTCGAAAAAAATATACAATATACACTTTACTCTAAATAAAAAATTGACAGTCTTTTTTTGTACCATTCTTTTTTTTCATGAATCTACTTTTTCAGTTTACACTCTTTTTTTTTTTTGTTGAATTTGAAATTTTTTTTAAGTGTTCCCAAATTACCATCCCAAAAGTTTTTGTCAGAGTCCAAAAAACAATCAAAGAAAAGAATAAGAACTATTTTTTTAAAAAGTAATTATTGATAAAACAAATTGAGTTCTTTATAGAGTCAAGTTGGTTTAACAGAAGTGAAAGAGAAAATATTCACGAGTTTTTAAATTATTTTTTCGTTTTTTAAAAATGAGAATAAATATTATTTTTGAGAAAATAATTAAATCCAAAATTAATCAAAAAATTCTCATCTGTTTAAGATCTTTTTTCAAAAAAAAATTTTTAAAAAGTCACATTTTTTGGCAGAATTGTAAAATTTTAAAAAAACAAGAACTAAAAGTTCTAACATTGAAAAAACCGGTCTATTTTCAATTTTAAACATATTTCATGATAAGGATTCCTTATTTAGTTATTCGTAAATAAAAAAAATTAATAGAGACTAGTCCCTTAATAGAGATCTTGAGAACTTCAATCCATCTAAAAACAAAAAAAGAAAAACAAAAAAAAAAACAAACATAACCAAAGGAACAAAGAGAAAATTACAATGCATCTACAATAACCAATATGATTTATTTAACAATGGAACAATAAATATAACTCAATTTTCCAAATCCAAAGACAAGTGAAATTTAAAATTCGAATTGTTTATTATAGAATTTAAAAAATTGATCATCATTTGTTATATGGGCTAGAAAATCTCTGATTATTTTAACCTTATTAAATTTTTTAAGAACAAGTTTTCAGGGTTTAGGTATTTTTCTCAAAATTTCTTCTTCTTTTGAAATATTTCATTAAAAAAAGAAAAAAACAAATACTAAAAATATTTTTGATACTAAATTGGAAACAAGTTACTATTTAACCCTAATTTAAAATTTGAATCTGATTGGAGATTAAAATATTAAGACAATTTGGTAAATATCAAAGATTTTCCTTCAAGATTTGTTATTTTTTTTAATTTGGAATTAAAATTTAGGAATTATTCAGGTATATACTTTGAAATAAATTTACTCTTTTAATAATATATAATTTGAGTTGAATTAGAACTTTGGAAATTGTTTTTTGAGAATTTTTAATACTCTATTAAATCAAAAAAAAGTTGTTATTACGAAAATTTTTTGGAAATATCTTCTATTTTGATATATTGGTCGGAATTATGTGGTTGATTGATTTGATCTTAAAACTATTCTGATGTTTTGATATTTTTGGTTTGGGTACAACATATAATATAAATTCTTTTGGCAAGATTGTTTTTAAATTATATTTTATTTTTTCCGCTGTTTTAATACAAAGAATAAAATAAATTCATTTCTACTTTAGTAGAAATGATAGGCTATCTTTAGATGGCCTGATGAATAGCACAACAATAACACATATAAAATAAACAAACTACATAAAAAATCAAAACAAATTAATGCAATCAAATATATACAAAATATAATAAATATACACAAACTAACTACAAAATAACAAAATAAGCAAAAAACAACAACAGATTTTCAACTAATAATACTACAATAAACAAATAAAAAACAACAACAGATTTTCAAACAAAAATGAAAAACAAACACAACAAACAACAAATATCTAAATATAAAAATAAAACTACAAAACAACAATGAAACTCAAACACACAAAACAAACATATAAATATATTATACACAAAAACTATTACCATTAAAAATAATCATTTACAAATAAAAATAAACATGTGTCACGAAAAACACAAAATCAAATCTAATGAACTCACAACATGAATAGTAAAAATTAATAAAATAATAACCTTAATTGGATATCGTAAAAATCCTAAAACATCATCAATTAATTGTATCTGATATATAACTCAACAACAAAAACAATAACAATCAACCACCAACCATTTACAAAAACACACATCTCACTCAACAGATCTAACACAACAGATTCAATCAATTGAAAAATAGAAAGCAAAACAAAAACAAAAAAGGCAATAAAATAGAAATACTTCATAAAATCCAAACCTTTCTTAAATTGATAATACATGTAATATAGTCTTAATATTCTAATTCAAATGTAAAAACTGTGTTCAAATTATTGATATTTGATCTTCATTACGAAACAAATACACAAAAATTGTAATATGAATCTAAAAAACAATTGTTTGATTTCAATTTAACAAATACAAATAAAATAACATAAATTGAACAAGATTACTAGAATCATACAATTAATATATAATTATCTTATCACCCAATACAATTTTAAAGAACAAAATCTCAATTGAATTCAAGTAACTGAAAAATTTTCAAATTACGGAAAAAAATCTCAGAATACTAATTAACTAATATATCTAATAAAATACTAAAGGATCAACTTTAATTTGAGATTTATCCTTTGAACACAAATTATCTTGAAAGTTTTTGTAAATTAAGTGGAACTGAATAAATTTCATTTCTACTTTAGTAGAAATGATAGGCCATCTTTAGATGGCCTGGAATAAATAATAAACATACAAAACCAAAAAAACACAACAAAACAAATTATAAAATTACTAAAACACACACACAATATTACTTAACATAATAACAAACTTAACCAATATACAAAACAAAATTCAAATAACAAATATACTAACAATTATAATAATCACAAAAAAACAAAAATTAAATTCAACAATACATACTCAAAATTACAAATACAAACAATATTAATAACAATCACAATCAATTTCAATAATATCTCACCTCAAAAAAACAACAAACTTAAAACCAACACTTATACAAAATAAAACCAACCAACATACTCAAAACATACAAATCAATTCTAAAATACCAAAAAAACACATTCAATATCAACAAATAGATAATTAACAATAACCAAGAAATATTTATCAAAACTAATTATTAAATAAATTTACTAAATATGTAGAATAATAATACTTAAAAGTCAAACTATACTAACTTGCTAAATCAAACTTAGTATAAAAAACATGCTCAAGGTAATCTTGGGTTGTATTTCAATACTAATATAAAGTAGGTATAGGTAGGTGTGTCAATATATTATCAATTTTTACTATTCACGAAAAGAAACCATCAAATTCGGTTACCCACAAGAATTCAGACATCAGATATTTACAAGAACAATATATAAATCTATATATATGAACAAAATATAGACAACATATAATTAATTTGAACACAAGATAAATTCGTTCAAATAATAACAATACCACAACTTTTACATTCAATTTGGGAATAATTTTTGATATTAAAAAATCTGAAATTAATTATTTTTATTGATTGTTTTTTTTAGTTTTCATTTTTCTTTTTTTCATTTCATAAAATGTTTAAACAGATCTGGAAAATTTTCTCTGATTTAAGGATCGATGATGAATAGAAAATTTAAATAAGAGAAAAATTATATATAATTATTACTTGATGATATCAAAACATTTGATAGAACAACCATTGTTGTTGGAGGAATTTCAACAAATCTACCATAATATTTTTTGTTTTAACTTGTTCATTTCATCATTTTTTAACACACCAATTTTATATTTTTAGCTGAATTTATGGTTTTTTCAGATTCATTACTTTTATTGAATTATCAACTATAATCAAGAAGTTTATTTTTTTTGGATCATTTCTAAATACAAACAATTCGATTCAATAATTCAAAAAAATTTTCATTTTTATTGGATTTTTTAACATTTGAGAGAGAGAGATTATAAATTTTTAATCTTTGATTTTAATTGTAAGAATGTATAATAAACTCATTTCTACTTTAGTAGAAATGAAAGGCCATCTTTAGATGACCTTCAAAACAACACTACAAAAAAATACAACAAAAAAATATTTTCCATAAAGAACAATAAAACCCAACTATAATTAATCTACAAACAACAAATAACACAACAAATATAAAACATCAACAAACATAAAAAAATATATATACAATAAACAAACTAAAATACCAACTACACAATCAAAATCAAAAAAACACGACAATTACAATTACACAATAAATCACTCACAAAATAAATACAAATAAGTAAATAACAAAACAACACACATAATTAAACCACATCCAAATCAATAATCACAACAAATCAATCAATTCAACAAAAAACAAGATACAAACAATCAAACAAAAAATTACACATTACAAAATTAAACTCAAAAAAGAATAAATCGTCAATCTACAAAATTGTCAAAAATAATTAACATACATCATCATTAAAATACCGAAGGGAAGTCAATTGATAATAATAAGATATTCTACAATTTAGATCAAAATTTTTTTCATATTAAAATTAAAATAAACAAAAAAATCAGAGATGAGTACTGATAAATTCAAATTAATGTTTGAAAATTTTTGTTTCCATTTATCCTTGACAAATTTTTTTACACATATCTTTGAATCAAGTATTTCATGGGTTTAAATGTTAAGAAACTTTATAAAAATTAATTGTTCTTCAAAATATTCTTATTTTGTAAAGAACTGTTTTAAAAGTGGAGTTATTTGATTTATAAGAATTGAAATTGAACAAAAAATTTTTATCATTTTATTTGAATTTATCAGTAAACTCGAACAATCTCACATTAAGAAACCTAAAAATGAAATCAAAAAATAATCTCGTTCTCTGAGCTTGAAAAATAAAGATCATTTTAAACATTCTTGATAAGCGACTCTAACTTTTGAAGATCGTGTGTTTTTGAGTTTTGCATCATCGAATTACTTGAATTTTTAATTTATACCCCACAAATCAGAACAATTCCTTCAAAGAAATTCTGACTTTCCTTTTGTTTTTTATAGTTTTGGTTCCATTGGTTCCTTTTGGTTCTTTATCATTTGATTCTTTTTCAAATTGAATTGAAGTTCTCACTTGGATCTTTCCTAAGTATTGATAAATTACAATTTATTTTTAAAATTTTTAATTGATTGTTCTACTTGAAATGATTATGATCAAACTTTGAATAAGGTATTTTATAAAGTCAAGTTTTAAGAAACTCTGTGAATTTAGGTGTTCTTCAAAATATCTCTTTGTCCGATTATGTTTGATAAGAAACAGTTCATAGATTTGTCCAAATAGAAATTGAACTAACAAATTTTTTGAAATTTATTGGAATTTATCAGTATTATTTACTTTGTTTTATCTTTTGATAGAATCTTCCATTGCAAACATACTCGAAATACTTTTGTTCATTTTTAGGTTTTTTTTGTGATGTTTGTGTTTCTTTTGTTACTCTCAAAAAACTGAATTGTTTGTGTTCGATACAAAATGGATTACCGTATCCATGGTAAAGGTTTTGTGGAATTTTACCTTAATTGCTTTTATGATCTAAAAAAACTTTTACAAAAATTAAGTCAGTGTTTTTTAATTTATTCTTTCAACAAAATATTTGTTCACAGTTGATTTAGAAAAAATTATCTTTTTTGATTTTAAAAAATGAGCAGTTTTGTTGTATTGGATACAATACTATACATTTTACACTTGTCTTTTTCCAACTTTTGGCTTTGTTTGGAAATAACGAGGAAACTGTCAACAACAATTCACAATTTTTGACAATTTTTGTGATTTTTGACCTTTAAGATGAAAATTGAAACCCAACAAACACCTCAACTTTACTTACATGTTAGAAATAAACTGTAGGTAATTTCCCATCAAGATCAAATGGTTTTCAATTTTCTCCTAATTGAACATTTTCTCCAAAATTAGATTTTTCCTAGACTTCTATTACATTTTGAGATACCAAATAAATTGTAGAAATCACATAAATTGCAAAAATCAAAGAAATCACAGAAACCACAGAAAGCCCAAAAAAGGGGGCGATAGATCAATTCTAACATTTTCATATAAAAAAATTAATTCTTTCCTACTTAGATCTTAATGAATAAATATTTATGAGATTTACCAACAACGATAACTCCTCTTTTAAATACACCAACAATCAAATTTCTAATTGACAACCTCTTCATAAACTTTTCTAATTTTTTTTTGAATTAAAAAACAAAAATTACATTACTGGTATCTAAATCATAATTGGGAAAAAATTTTCATTTCCTTTTCAATTTCTTTTTTTGAATAGAACCCAAGAATTATAACCTAATTTTTTGATACAGCTGTTCCAACCCTACCGTGAAAATTTATAAGACACAGAAATTGATTTTCTATTATTAAATTTTGTCATGTATAACAAACCGTAAAATGGATATGAAAGTTTATTATCAACCATAAAAATTTTTATTAGAAGAAAAAAACTTATTTTATCCAATTTTTGGTTTTTGAAAATGGCAAATAAATTGTAAAAAAAAGTATATTAATAAGGATCTTGAATTTCTAAAATTAGGAGTATTTCGGTTTTAAACAATTTAAAAGCAAGGATCGAAAAATACTTTCATGTTTCTGTGATTTCTTTTCTTATGAAATTCCAATTTTTTTCTTTCTTTAAGATTAAAAAAACAATTTTCTCATATAATATGATAGAAATTGAATTTTCTATTTCATAAATGGAAATTTTATAATATACAAAGGATCTGTATATCTTATAATTTTTTACGGTAGGGTTGGAACAGCTGTAACTCAATTTAGTCAAAAAAAAGATGAAAAAGGAAGTGAAAATTCATTCTCATTTATAATTCAAATACCAGTATTACATTAACCTTATACAATTTTGATTTTCTTGAGATCTTTAAATATTACATTTCTCATAAAAGCTTTTATAAAACACACCTTAACCCAATTTATCTTGGAACTAACAATTTTTTTTTGTGTCGATAGTAATACAAACACCTAAAAAAATTTTATCAAAAAAAAACATTAACAGAAACATTTGGTTAAGGTTAATATTTGGTAATAAAGATTCTATTCTATACAAAACCCAAAAGAGATAAAACATTATCCTAAATAGAGATCTTGAGAACTTCAATCCAATCGAAAAACAAAAAAAAAAAAACAAAAAAAACAAATAACCAAAGAGTAAATTACAATGTTTCCCAAAGAACTATTATGAATTATTTGACAATGGAAGAATAAATATAACTCAATTTTCCAAATCCAAAGACAAGTGAAATTTAAAATTCGAATTGTTTATAATAGAATTTAAAAAATTGATCATCATTTGTTATATGGGCTAGACAATCTCTGATTTTTTGCCTTATTGAATTTTTTAATAACAAGTTTACAGGGTTTGGGTAATTGTCTAAAAATTTCTATTTAATTTGATTATCATCAAAAAAAGAAAAAACAAATACTATAAATGGTTTGATACTAAATTGGAAACTAATTCCTATTTAATCTGACTTTAAAATTTAAATCTGATTGGAGATAAAAATATGAAGAAGATTTGGTAAATATCAAACATTATACTTCATGATTTGTTTTTTTAATTTTATTAATTTAGGAATAAACTTTATAATCATTGGTGAATATTCTTTAAAATAAAATTTTCTCTGATAATATATAATTTGAGTCGGATTAGAACTTTGGAAATTGTTTTTGAGAATTTTTAAGAATCTATTAAATAACAAAAAAGTTGTTATATATAAAATTTTTGGAAATATCTTGTATTATGATCTATTGGTCGGAATTATGTGGTTGATTGATTTGATCTTAAAAATGTTCTGATGTTTTGATACCTTTGGTTTTAGTTGATTATATTTTAGAAATTGTTTTTGGAAAGATTGTTTTTTTTATTATATTTTATTTTTTTTCCCACTGTTTTAACTAAAAGTATAAAATAAATTCATTTCTACTTTAGTAGAAATGATAGGCCATCTTTAGATGGCCTGATGAAAATCACAAAACAAGTAACAATCCAAGAATAATTAAACAATAAAACACAAACAACATACAAAATCAATCACAAAACTAATATCATAAAACACAAAATTATAAACAACAAACATACTTTAAACCTAAGACACCAACATATTTTCAACTAATTATACTACAAAAAACTATATATACAACAAACCGCATTAAAACAAAAATAAACTTTCAAATACACAAACAAAAAATAAAATACTGTCAATAACCTACAACAAAACCCAAAACAACGATATAATCAAAACAAACTACTACACGGATATTTTAATAACAATCTACACATATTCTACAAAATATTAAACAACAGCAAAAAACCATAACATATATATCAAAAATCAACAAATCTACATATAACACAACAGATTAAAACAACTAAAAAACTGAAAATGCAATTTGAAAAAAAAAAAAACAAACAATGCAATAAAATAATCCCAAAAATCAAAATCATTTCGAAATATATCTTCACATGTAATCTCGTATTTATTATCAAAAGATTAAAAAATATGACCAAATTTTTAGAAAATATACTAAATCAATATTCAAATAAACACAAATTTTACTATTAATATAAAAAAAAATAAATAGATTACAATCTAACAAATAAAAATATAATATAATATATCAAACCAAATTTTGATAATAATACCATTAATATATAATTATATATAGAACCCATTACAATTTAAAAGAATAAAATCACAATTAAATATAAGTCAATTAAAAATTTATATTTTAAAGTACAAATTACTGAATTCTAATAAACTAATATACAGCTTTTCCAAGGATACCGTGAATTTACTTTAATTCTAAATTTTGATGTTCATATAGATTAATAAAAAGTTGAATATAAGAATAAGAAAGCTTATATAGAACAAAGAAATTACTAAATGAGTTGATATGAAAAAAAATCTACTGATATGATCAAAAAAAAATTCATTTTTTTTAGAGTAACTTTTATGTCCTTTCTCAATGAATTTCCGATGTTTAGTGTCATTTTGGTTTCTGAAAATTTATGTATTAAATATCAGAAAACTTTCTTGAATATTGGCTCATTTAGGAAAAAATATTTTCTGTATGAACTTTCTGATTCCTCTATTCAACTTTTTATAAATCTATATCAACATTAAAATATGATATTGAAAAAATTCACGGTACCTTTGGAAATACTGTATCTATAACAATACTGAAGTATTTACTTTAATTTGAGATTTATACTTGCAACAAATTTTTATTAAGGTTTATGTCAAAAAAAGTGGAACTGATTAAATTTCATTTCTTATTTAGTACAAATAATAGGCCATCTCTAGATCGCCTGATATTATAAATTAAAATACACAACAAACAACTAATTTTACTACACAAATTACATCTAAATCAAACAACACACAATTCAATATAATAACAAACTCAAAATTACAAATATTAAAATAAAATACATAAAAATCAGCACAAATAACTATTTCAACAAACAATATAAACCAACAAACACACACAATTCTAACAATATCAAACTTTAAACCAAAAAACAACAATCAAACATATCAATATCAATAGATAATGAATATTGTATTCTCATCAATATATAAAATATACGAACAAATTAACAAACATTGAAAAAACAACTAATTAAATAATGTAAAAATACACTCACTAATATCAATACAAATAAAATATGTAACAAAACAATAAAATAATGTCCATAACTTGATGATTAAAATTTAAACTCCAATGAAAATAAATAATTCAAAAAATTACTCAATAAATCTTTTTTAGATTTAAAAATATTACTCAAATAAAATCATATAAAACAATATCAGACATATAAACCCACACCTATAAATAATACAGACAATACCAATCTAAAGATACATATTTCCAATTAAATAACCTCAAATTAATTTCTTCAATTTAACATAAAAAGATTCAATAAAATACTTCAACAACTTTACATTAAATTAAAGATTGTCTTAGTGTAATTAAAAATGTTAGAAAAGAGATCCTTAAAAGTAAAAAATGACTATAATATTCAAATCAAAATAAAGTATAAAAAAACCCATTCAAAAAAGGTTTAAGGGGTGTATGTAATAATAAAGATAGGTAAGGTTTAGGTTGGGTCAATAAATATATATTTTTAATTTTTTTTTTTTTTATAGAAAAAAACGCTTTGAGTTGGGTAAGCTAAAGAATTCAGAAATCATTTCATAACAAGATTAAAACACACACACACACACACATATATATATATATATATATATATTTTTTTTTTATTTTATAAAAATTTTTTAAAAATTAAAAAATAAAAAAAAAAATATAAATTAAAAAAATATTATTTTTTTTTTTTTTTTTTTAAAAATTTTTTTTTATAATTTAATTTTTTTTTTTTTTTTTTTTTTTTTTTTTTTTTTTTTTTTTTTTAAAAAAAAAAAAAATTAAAAAAAAAAAAACATGATGTATATATTAATATATTTTAACTAAATTTAAATCACTTGAAAGAATAATAATACTACTTTTGACATTTAATTTGTAAATAATTTTGATTTTACAAAAAAATGAAAATTCAATATTTATCTTTATTTGTGTTTTTATTAATTTTCCTTTTTTTATAGTTAAAGTAATCTGTTTTATTTGATCTCGAAATTTTTTTACTGATTTAACTACAAACTACATTCAAAAAAGTAGGGCACAGAAAATAATTAAAAAAAAATAAAATAAAAATAAAACAATTAAAAGTAAAATTGTTAATAAATCTATGGTTTATTTTTATCAATTTAAAATGATAAGTAAAAAAAAAAAAAAAAAATATTATAAAAAAAAATTTTTTTTTTTGGTCCCTTCTTTTTTGTAAATTTTTTATCAAAATTAATAAAATCCATTAATACTTTTACCCTTTAATTTGATGACTAATCCTAATCTTTTTTCCATTGAATTGCAAAGATTTTCTATTGTTTTCCATTCAATATCATTCCAAACCGGTCTACATTTTTAATTAATTGATTTTTTGTCTATGGTGGATTATCACTAATTATTTTGTCCATAATTCCCCATAAATGTTCGATTGGATTTAAATCTGGTGAGTTAGGTGGCCATTTTTTTAAAACTTTACATTTCTTTTTTAAATATTCCTTTGTTGATATTGATTATATGAAGTAGCCCCATTTTGCATTAATACAGTCAGTTTCACATTTAAGGCACAAACTTTCAACTAAATTTAAGGCACAAAAAAATCTCAAATTAAAGCACAATTTTTTAGAATTTTTTTTTTTTACAAATTATTTTACTAGAATTCGAAATCATGTGCCTTAATTTGAGATTTTTTTTGAGCCTTAAATTTCGTAGATAGTTTGTGCCTTAAATGTGAAACTGACTGTATTAATTTATTTTTACCATATAAATTGTCCCTACCAGAAAAAATTTTACTTCTTGAAATTACATTGTTTTGATAGGATTCTGAATTAACTATTTTTGGACACTTTATTAGTGTTGATTGATATGAATAATTTATTTAACCAAAAAACATTACTTTTGGGATAATTTTTTTTAATCTTTCAAATATTGTATCTAAAAATAAAAAAGGATTTTTTTGTTTTTTTATATTTTAGTATAGAGTAATAATAATAATAATAATAATAAAATATACCATCTCTTTCTCCAATTTGTCTCCAAATTTTTCTTTTTAAACCTGAAAAATAAAACCATTTTTCATCAGTAAAAATTACTTTTTTCCAATCTATTGGATTTTCAATATACTTTCTTG
Source organism: Anaeramoeba flamelloides (assembly GCA_027625915.1). Taxonomy (NCBI): domain Eukaryota; family Anaeramoebidae; genus Anaeramoeba; species Anaeramoeba flamelloides. The sequence continues at coordinate 45,242 of JANTQA010000054.1, forward strand.
CAAATTTTAATCTTTTTTCTTTTTGTACAATTGTTATATGTGCTCTTTTTTTTGGCAATAAAAAATTAAATTTTAGTTCTTTTCTTATGTTGTAAATTGTTGTTGTTGATATGTTTACATTATGATTTGTTGATAAAAAAGATTTTAATTTTTTACAACTCATTTTCCGATTTTTTTTTGTTATATTTTCAATAAGATTTTTTGTATCTAGATTTCTTTTTCTTTTCCTTCCAGTCGAATATGTATTTTCTAAAGTGCTGAAAAAAAGCAAATCAAAAAAATCAAAAAAAAAAAAAAGAAAAAATAAATAAAAACAAAGAAAAAGAGAAAAGAAAAAATCGAAAAGAAAAAGAAATAAAAAAAATACTTTTTTGTTTTAAATTTATTTATCCAATATCTAACTTTTTTTCTAGTTATGTTCAATCTTTCTGCAATTTGTCTTTGACTCAACCCTTCTTCATAGAATTTAATTATTTCATACCTTAATTCTTGTTCATTTATATTATTTTTAAAATTTTATAATATTAAAAATATTATTAAAATAATTAATATCCAAAATCTTAAATTAAAAGAAAATAAAAAGAAAAAATGAAAAAAATGAAAAAAAAATAAAATTGAAAATCTAAAACAAATAAAATTTTAAAAAAATTTTTTTTTAAATAATCAAAACATTATATGAAAAAATAAAATTCAATTTATTGTGATTGAATTTATATTAAATATGGTGAAAAAACATTCAAATTCAATATTTTAATATTATTCGAATTAATTATTTAACGAATAAATAAAGTTTTGATATTAATTAAGTTGGGCCCCAATTTTTTGAAATTAGTTTAGAAGATTAATGTATTAAATTTGTTTATTAGAAAAATCAACAAACAATCAGTTGGTGGTTTCTTATCATTTGATCGATCAACAATATTTTTCGGTGAAATTTCAACAAATTTACTAATTTACTGTTTTGTTCAGCTTCTTCATTTCTTCATTTAAATCATTTTGGACATTTCATATTTTTATAATAAACACAAATATTTAATTTTTTAGAAAAAATAGAATTTTTTCAGATGTATTACTTTTTCTTGAATTATCAACTCTAATCATGAAGTTTATTTTTTTAGATCCTTTCTAAATTTTTACCAGTTAGTACATTAATTCAGAAAAAAATTTTTTTTTTTTAGGATCTGTTTGACTTCTGGGAGAGAATTTAAATAATTATTCTTTGATTTTAAAATAAAACATATATAATAATCTCATTTCTACTTTAGTAGAAATGAAAGGCCATCTTTAGATGGCCTTCAAAACACCACACAAAAACTCAAACACATACAAACAAAAACTTTTTACTAATTTAATTACCATACACAATAAATCAAAAACCACAAATAACAACATAAATTACTAACACACACTATATAAAACTCAAAAAAACACAAACAAAACAACAAAAACAAAAACAAAAACAAATAAACAACAACAACAATAACATTCATAAATTCATATAAAAATATACAAAATATAAAATCAACAAAAACACCAATAACAACTAAAAAACTAAAAATAATTAATACTTAACAAAACATCCATTACGACAATTATCCACAAAAACTCAATACAAAATGAACATAAGAAAAAACAACAATAATATAACTTATCAGCAAGATATTAGCAATTAACAAAATTTCAATCAAAAGATTTAGATTGAAATCACATACAAATTTACAAGCGATTTTTATGTAAGATAAAATTTAAATATAGATAAAAATTTCATTTTTCTTATGGAAAATGAAGAAAAAAATAAAAGATACTTAAACTCTATATCCCTCAGGTATAT
>JANTQA010000055.1:0-24110 GCA_027625915.1 Anaeramoeba flamelloides
AAAAGTGAAACTGACTGTATATGTATGTATGTATGTATATGTATGTATATGTATGTGTGTTTGTGCGTATATATATATATGTGTGTGTGTGTGTGTGCGTGTGTGTGTGTGTGTGTGTTGACGTGTTTATTTATGTATGTTTGTGTGTTTGTGTGTATTTATACATGTATGTAAATATATAGATAATATTTATTCTTTATTATTATATTATTTTTCATTAACAAAAACAATAATCTAATAATTATAAAATCTTTTCTCACTCTTATATTATATTATTTATGAAATTTATATTAATATTATAGCATAGTACATATTATATATAAATTAAATGATATACTAACACTCGAATCTTCAACTATATGTTCAATGAATATTAAATAATTATTTTTATTTTTATATTTATATAAGAAATTTTATCATAAAAAATCTACAACAAAATATTTTTAAAAAGATTATTAATATTAAGAATAATTATAATTATTTATTTTATTGAAATTCTGAACTCAAAAAATTTACTAGTAAATATTAGAGTAAATTTAGTACTAAAATAAATTTTTATTTTTTTTTTTTTTTTTTTTTTTTAACATAATTATATATATATATATATATATATGTTATTGTTATTGTTATTTTTATTATTATTATTATTGTTATTTTGTTTTTTTACACATCATCTATTACACTGCTAGATTCTAAAATCCAATTGATTTTTTTTTTATTTGAAATTTTTATTTTAATCAATTTTTAGTAATCAGGATTTCAAGCTGGTTTTACTCGCAATTTTTTTTTTTTTTTTTTTTTTTTAAAGAACATATCTTGTATAAGTACCAAAACTTTGGTAACATCTGGTAATAAATTATTTTTTTCTGTGGGGGGGCGGAAGTTTTAGTTAGATATCATTTTAGTCGTTAATTGGTAATTTTAATTTTAATTTTTTTTTTTTTTTTATAAAAAAAATCCATTAAAATTATTTTTGAGATATGGAGAAATATACTAACTATCTAATAAAAAGTTTTTTATTTTCAATTATTCAAAATATTGAAAATGAAAAAAAAAAATGAAATAATTTTTTTTTATTTTTTTTGAATTTTTACCTTTTAAATTTTTTGTTATATAAAATCCATTTTTAGGTAATAACTTTTAATGTAGACCTCTGAATGAGATGATGATTTCAAAAACAAGATTCTAACCAAAAAATAATTGAATTACATTAAAAAAATTTTTTTCAAATCATATTTTATATTCCATCTAGTGTAGCTTAAAAAAAATAAAAATGATTTTTAAACAACAAAATTTAGCAAAGCAATGGTCTAAAATTACAAATGTTTAAATCTATATGTGTATCAGTCAGTTATTTTATGGATTAGTTATTTTTCATTTGACTCAAAAAAGATTATGAATCTATAGATGTTTGGATAAATAAAGAAGTAACAAAATTTTTAAAAATTTATAAACATTCACCAAGAATAATATATAAAACTGAAGCAAAAATTGATCAACTCAGAATTTCAATCTATAAAAGAAGATATAAACTCAAAAAAAAAATTAGAAATTCTGGGTTTTGAGCATATTTCAGAAAAATTAAAATTCTCAAAAAAAGATCAAGAAAATATTAATTGGGAAAGTAGAAAACTAAAAATTACTAAATAAAAATCTAAATGATTTTAGACAAAATTTATTAATAAATAGTTCTGGATGGAAATGTCAAGAATATTTGAAAATTATAAGTTAAAATAATAATATCAATAAACTCTTTCGTGTCGCCAAGTGTCGTAGAGTGCCTAGGTTTTTTTCAATTTCAGAAATAAAAAGAAAATTTCTTAAATTGTTTTTTTATTTCGAAAATTGAAAAAAACCTAACGGCGCTTTTCCATAATTCAAAAGAATTGAGTAAAATCAATGATTTTATTTTTTTTGAATCTTTGTCAAGTATTTCGGTTTTCTTGAAGTTTTATGTTTCATTCTGAAAATCTATTGATTTTCAAAATAAACAGAAAATTCAAGAAAAACATAACGGTGGTTTTTATTTTAATTAGAGATAAAAAATAAAAATTAAAGTAATTTTCTTTATATTTCATAGAAATTAAAAAAAAACCTAACTACAAAAAATATTTTAAAATGGGAAAGTTCAACTTCTATTCTAAAACTAAGAAATTTCACAAATTATCTTAATAGATATTCTTATGTTTATGATAAAAAAAAAATAAAAATAAAAATTTTATAATTTATGTAAAAATCACTCTAACTTAAGAATTATTGAAGATATTGATCATTTTTTATGGGACTCGTGTCTAGGTTGTTTTTAATTTCAGAAATAAACCTAAAATTTCTGAAATTTATGATTATTTCTTTAATTAAAAACAACCTAAAGACTCCCCATCCAATGAAATAATTGAAGAGTGTTCTAAGTTTTCTTTTTATTTAGGGAATTAAGTAGCTTCTTTGATGGTTTTTACTCCATTCTTTTAAATTGAAAAACAACCTAACGGAGTGTTCTAGGTTTTTTTTAATTTTAGAAATAAAAAAAACCTAACGAAAATTTTGATTAAAAAGTTAATTCAAATAAAAAAAAACAATAAACTACTAAAGAATAATATCTTTGATGTTCTGAGAAATAAAGATTCATTATTTATCTTGTCATTAGTTAATGATAAAGAAAATTATGATTCTTTATTAAAATTTCTAAAAAAAAATTTAGAAATCAGGGCCATATCGTAGAGTGATGTTGAGTGCTGTAGAGTGCCTAGGTTTTTTTTTAATTCTCTGTTTTATTTTGAAAATCAATTGATTTTCGAAATAAACAGAAAAACTAAAGAAAACCTAACGGCTGTAGGAGGAAATTAATTTCCTCCCTTCAAAAATAATAAAAAGAAGAAGTGAATTTAATAAATCACAAATTTATAACAGTTAAAGTCTTCTTCCTCTTCTACCACCATGTTTTCTTGTTCCGTCGGTTGGAATTGGTGTGACATCTTCAATTCTTCTAATTTTACATTCCAGCTCTAGCAAGTGCAGACATGGCTGCTTGTCATCCTGGACCTGGTCTTCTTTTTCTATTTCCTCCTCTTCCTCTAATTTTTTATATGGAGTGCCTTAATGTTAAGATCCTTTTTTTTTTTTTTTTTTTTTTGTCAATTCCTTCCAACTGAGTGGTGTGTATGTAAAATTCTGGACATTTTGATTTCTGCATTCAAAAAAAAAAAAAAAAAAAAAAAAAAAATTATGCCAAAATCTAACATTTTTAAAAATTTATACTTTCTCTTAAATCGATAAATTCTTCTAAATAGGATGAAAACATGTCAAAAAACGTTTTGTAACTAATAATTTAAAGTGAATAACAATTTTTTGGAGTTTTTTTTTTTTTTTGAATTAATTAATTACTTTCTATGTTATTTTTTATCTAAAAATGGGATGTTATGGTGCCATTTCCTTGATAGAATAGTTTTTGAATCAAAAATTTGATCCCAATTATTTGGTGTAAAAATAAATATAAATGATTTTAAATTTTCAGGGATAATGTTTTGATTATTTTCTTGTTGTTGTTTACCTGCTACAGAATTTGAATCTGAAATTAATAGAAAGATAAATAGAAAATCTTTGCTTATTAATTTTATTTTATTCCATTCAGTTAAAAGATTGATTTTATTTGTTAATCCACTTTTTGATTGAATTAAAATCAGAAAATGTTTAGGTTTTGTAGTAGGTTCCATTTTTAATTTATTCATTCCACTATTGAATCGATGTGTTTTATAAATTTGTTTTCTTTGCCATTTCCATTTTTCTAATGCAATTTCTTGATAATCCTCATTAATTGGTAAGACCAGAAAGGAATCTGCAAAGGGCGAATTAGGAACATTAACAAAGCCGATTCCTTTTGAAAATAATTTTCCATTAATAATTTGCTTTTTAAAATTTGAAGATATAATTTGTCCTGTATTAGAATATGAATTGTTCTTCTTATTATTAAATTTAAGATTTGATGTTGATTGTAATCTAATTAATTGTATTTTATCGAATTCAATATTAAATTTCATTTCTGAACAAAATAAATTATTATTATTATTATTATTATTATTATTATTATTATTCTTTTGTTTTCTTTTTTTTTTTTTTTGTAAACATTGAGGAGAATAAAAGATCTTTTTTAATTTAACAATTGTTGTTTCCATTTTTTTTTCCTTTGGTCCAAGAAAGGATAATATTTGTAATCTCAAGCAAAAAATTTTTAAGATCATCATTTTCATTGGTAGAAAAGTCATTTGTTTTTGTTGGTGTTTCCAAGATTCTTGGTAAATATAGGGTATTAATTTTATTGATTTTCTCCAAAATTAAATCAAGATAGATATATGGGAAAATGATTATACTTGTATTTTCATCATTTTTTTTTAAAAATAACAATCCATCATTTTCTAAATCTTTGAGAGTTTTTATTTCAAATTGATTATTTAAAGATTTAATTTCAAATTTTTTAATATTTAACAAATGAGTTTCAAAATGTGAATACCCAAATAATTGGAATAATAATTTTATATCCTGGTTGATTAAAGTTTTAATTGAGATCATTTGAACCTCGTGTTGTATTTTTGTTTTGATAGATTTAAAAATTTTAGTACATAATTTTTGGATTTTTTTTTGAATCAACAAAAATAAATTTTTTAATAAGTTCATTATTTTGGATTTTTTTTCTCTCATTTCCTTTTCCTTTTTTTTTTTTTTTTTTTTTTTTTTTTTTTTTCAGATTCAGACTTAGATCCAGAGTTTTCATTATTATTATCAAAGTCATTTTCATTTTTGTTTTCATTTTCTGAATTTTTTGATGTTTCGAAATTTTCAGAAAGTAGTATCTTAACCACTTTTTCTTTTTCGTTTTCGTTTTCTTCTTCTTTTTCTTCGTCTTCTTCTTTTGAATCCTTCTCTTCAAGAAATTGATTTATCAAATTTCTCTTTATTTTGTTAGATGAGCGAAAATTCAAAAAGTTATTTTTACCAAAATAGTATTCCAGAATAGATATTAAAAAATATTGAAATAATCTAGGTATACCTTCAATATTTACAAGAAGAAATTGGATGCCTTGGGGAAGATCTTCAAATTTCAATTTTTTTTTTGATTAATTTTTCCAGAATTTGAATATAATTTTCTTTTTTTCATTAAATTTATTGTAATTTGTTTTGGATATCGTTCACTTATTGAACAAATATTTTCAAGAGAATTTTTGGATTGAGTACCACAAAACACTGGAAATAAAAAATTTTTTTTTTATTAAATTTTTTTTTTGTGATAATATTATTTGATATAATTTTCCAAGATAAGATGAATTATTTTTGAAAGTTTCATTAGTTTCATCAAAAATAATTATAATCATTAACCATTTCTTTTTATTATTCTTGTAGCTTTTGGCTTTGTTTTCAATTGAAATTTCATAAACTGGATCTTTTTTCTTCTTTTTGGAGGCATTCTATTGCAGGTATTTTTAGACTTTTTTTTCCTATATTCTTTCTTCTTTTTTTTTTTTATGTTCTTTGATTTTGAAAGATTTTTGACTGCCAATACTTGTAGGATTTTTAGGTTTTTTTCTTTTACGAGAATTATTTTGGATCTTGTTTTTTTTTTCTTTGGAATTTTCTTTTTTCATTATCTTTAGTTTTTGATTGTGGTTTTTAATTTGTTTTTGTTTTTGCTTTTGTTTTTGCTTTTGTTTTTGTTTTTGGATCTTGCTTTGTTCTTTTCTTTTTGAAAAAAGTACTTGTTGAAAATTATTAAAAATTGGATCAACAGATTGAAAGCTATTGCTCAATTTGAATAGTTCTTCATCATCAGTAAAATATGGATCATTATTAAATTTCGTTAAAGCACAGAATAATCTATAAATTAAACTGTTCTCTATTTTTGTTGTTTCCCAATTTTTCAAAGCATGTTCTTGATAATTAATATAAAAAAATAAATGATATTTCAGAAAATTATCGTAACATTCCTTTAAATTCTTTATGTTTTGTTCATTTTGATATTCCATCAAGGTTTGTTTGAATTTTTTTTTGAATTTTGGTTGGAAAAAAATTGATTTTGCAAGTCTTGTTTTTCCAATCCCACTTGAGCCAAACCAAGTTAAATTGGTAATTTTCTTCCCAAAAGTTTGGTCTTCAACTTCAAGGAAATCAGAAATAATTCCATTTATAATTTCTTTCATTTCATCTTCTCGATTTACAAACGGTATCGAATCCTCATTAAATTTAGAATTAATCATCCTTAAATTTGTTTCATTAAATTTGTTAATTAAATCTTCATCCTCAAGTGTTTGTTTGTTTTTTTGTTGTTGTGTGAAATCTAGATATTGTTCAACTAATTTTTTGGAATGTGGTATTTCAGAGCAAAAATAAGAAAAGAAAATTCAAAAATAAAAGACCAAATGATAAAAAAAAAAAAAAAAAAAAAAAAAAAGCTAAATTTCTTATTATTTTTTACCCATTGTTTTTAATTTGAGAGAACCCTCTTGAGTTGGTTTGAAATGAAAAAGATCCAAATTGTTCTTTTTTCCATGATCTGCAATGTCAAGTCTCTGATTTAATTTTTCGATCAGTTGATTTTGTTCTTTGGTTTGTTCGTTTTGCTTCTCAATTCGAAGGTCCTGTTTGTCTATTTGTTCGTTTTGTTTGTCGATCTGTTTGTTTTGTTCTTTGATTCGAAGGTTTTGTTTCTCTATTTGAAGGTTTTGTTTATCGATTCGTTGGTTTTGTTCTTTTTTTTGTTTTTTGTTCTTTGATTTGTTCATTTTGTTCTTTGATCTTTTCATTTTGTTCTTTGATTTGTTCATTTTGTTGTTCAATATCTCCTACTAAAAAAATCATTTGAACAATTGAATTTTTTTTTTCTTTGTCTTGTTCATTTTTGAAGAGTTTTTGGAGTGACTTTGAGTCAAGATCAAATATAAATAACTTTCTTTGCATTTGCTTAAGTTCCTCTTTCTTTTTGTCACGTACTTGTTCCATTTGTTTACGTATTTGTTCCATCTGCTTACGTCCTTGGATCATTTGTTTACGTATTTGTTCCATCTGCTTACGTCCTTGGATCATTTCTTCTCGTTCATTTTCCAGCTTGTTACTTCTTTCCTCCATTTGTTTACGTCTTTCGATCATTTCTTCACGTTCATTATCCAGTTTGTTTCTTCTCTTTGTCACTTCATTTTTTAATTCTGTCCATTGGTCCTCTTTGTATTGGCTTGATGATTTCTTTTGATACATTATTTAAAAAAAATTTAAAAAAAAGAAATTAATTACAAAAAAAAATGGAAAATTGAATGAAGAAATATTTTCACCTTCTGAAGAAGAATTAAAAACTGAAAATATATCTACTGTCTTTGGTGTGTTATTGATCGTATAACTTATTGGGTTCCTTTGGTTCCTTTGGTTCGTCTTGGTTTCCTTTGGTTCCTTTGGTTACTTTGGTTACTTTCGTTACTTTATTTCCTTTACTAACATTTGTAGGCTTTGTTAATTTTTGTTTGAAAGTACTCAATTCAGGAAAGTTTTGTCATTTGAAAATTTTTGTTTATGGTTTACTAAAACTGAGACAAAACAATCTGAAGAATAGTATATTCGAAAATAAAAAATAATTCAGTAAAGATATATTTTTTTTAATGTTTTTTGGTAGTTGGATGGAATCTTTACGACTTCTTAATTTTTTTTATTTTTCGAATCTTGACTACACAAACGATTTTCCAGATGAATTTCCATTCTCAGATAATAGTTTGGAACAAACTTTCAAGAAAACTGTGGATGAAGGGAATACAATTTGTGGAAATGATCAAATTACTAATGACAATAAGACTACTGGTATTTGAATAATAAATGGGATTTTTTTTCACTTCATTTTTAATTTCTCTTTTTTAAGAGAACATAGATCGAGAAAAAAAAAAAAAAAAAAAAAAATAATATTAATATAATTATAAAAAAAAAAAAAATAAAAAAAAAATATGGAAAAGGAAGTGAAAATTCTTTCCCATTTAGAATTCAAATACCAGTATTGATCTTGTGAATTCTAATAAAAGAGTAAAATATTACAGAAAGCGAACAGAGTGCTATTGAAAAATCAAATACAATCTTTGAAAATAAAAAACTATGGAAATTCAAGTTTAACTACAAAAAGACTGATCAACAACTTTTTGAAAATTGAGAAATATAACCCAAAGATTTGGATCAATTCAGAAAATTATTTTATCTCTAAGGTGAAACAAGAAAAAAAAAATTAAACATCAGAAAAGTAATTGGATTTAATTTTTTCCACACTGTTGCCAATCGAATTGTAATTTAATTTAGAATATTATGTTAAATGTAAAATTAACCGGAGAAAAATTTCATTTAGCATTCCAAAAAAAAGGTTTGAAAAGCCAAAGTAAAAATTAAAAATATATGTAGCCATAACCAATATTAGTAATTTTTTTTTTTTTTTTTTTTATCAAAGGAAATTTATTATAATCATTCAAATTGATATTAATCGTGGTATTTGATAATCAATAAAACATAAAAGATATTTCATTGTTCATTGGTACCTTAGTTAAAATGATAATATAATTTCCTTTTTAATTTTGTTTTACAAAAAAAAAATTTAGTCAATTTAATAATAACTAAATAATATCAATTTCTCATGATTTTCAATATAAATTTATCAAATAGATTATATTTTTATTGTTAATTATTGGATTTAGATGTGAATTTTTTTTCTTGAAAAATTAATCAAAATTTTTCTTAATAAAAACCTAAAATTAGTAATTATTTTATTCACAGTACTAATAAAAATAAATAAAATTTAAAATTAAAAGGATTGCCTTATAAATAACAAATTTAATTACAAATTTCATTATGAAAAAAAACCTTTTCGCGAATTTCAAGGTATTTTATTGTCAAGAAGAAAAATCATTTCTTGTAAAAAAAAAAAAATTTTAAAAAAAAAAAAAAACTCAATTTTAAAAAATTTTTTTTTTACAATTTATTTTTACTAGAATCTGAATTTGTACTTTAATTTGAGATTTTTTTAATTTCATGTAAGTTTGTGCCTTAAAAGTGAAACTGACTGTAATTATGTTATAAAAAGAGTGTATTTATGTAGGATTCTTTTTCTAGTTTATCTAAAACTAATAAAATAATGAAAATCATGACATTAAAGTCTAAAAAAATTTAAAAAAATGTTTGTAATAACTATTTCAATTTTTTTTGACATTGGAGCCTAAAATTAGTACTTTTAATTGTATAATTATAATGAAATGATTCTATTTTTGAAAGTTTAATCGGTTACTATACGAGTTTAAATAGTTTTAAACAAAATAATTCAATTTTTTTAATAAATTCATGATCCATAGTTTTTTTTTATTTAAAAAAAAAATTTGTTTTTTTGACCAATTAATTATTTTTTTGATTGATCAATTTTTTTTTTTTGATTGATCAAATCAAAATTTTTAAAATGTAAAATATTTTGCTACTGTATTTTTTTGGCCATTTTATAAGAATAAAAAGTTGGTAAAATTTTATGATTTTTCTGCAAATGAAGTTACATTCATTTTTTTTTTTCACAACTCTTATGACTAATTTACAAATTTTATCAACAATTGCAGTTAATCAACTTTCAAATTATACAAGAAAAAAGGAAAAAATTAATGTATCCAAAAAAAAACACTCTAAAAAATTAAAAAGAAAAAAAAAAAATCATCTTTAAAAATAAAAGAAAAAAGTTTAATTTATGGAATCAAAACAATTCTAATTTCCACATATTACCTGAAAATATTCTTAAAAAGTTAAATAAAGAGGGTTGGAAAGACACTACAGAACAAAATAAAATTAATTCTAAAAAACATATTTTTGGTAAAACAAAACTTATTACTGAAAAACTTAATTCAGTAAAGGATTGTTTCTTATCATTATTTAATAAACAGTTAATTGATAAATTATTAAATATTTTGAATACACAATTGAAAATTATTGAAAAAAATCAAAAAAAAAAAACAGAAAATATAAAATAAATTACAAACCATTTAGAAAACAAGAATTATTAAATTTTATTTCGATATTTATTGAGATGCAATTATGTCCCCAACCCAATTTAAGGTGCTATTGGGAAAAAAATACTTTTATTGTTTGGAAATCAATTTATTCAAAAAAAATTTAGCTCGAGATAGATTTTTACAACTTCATAATTGTTGGAGATTTTCAAAGAAAAAATCTTTTTAAATCTATATTAAAACAAATGGAAAAAATTTTTCAAAATTCATAGGATCCTGGTTCAAAAAACGTTGTAGATGAAATGATGGTAAAATTCCGTGGTAGATGTAAATATAACGTTACTATACCAAAAAAAAACCCATATCAAAAGGTTTAAAATTAAATTCAATTGCAGATGAAAGTTCTTATATATATGGAATTGAATTATTTAAAAAAAAGGAAAAAAAAACTAATCAAGAAATAATCATTAAATTAGTTAAAAAATTACCATTAGATAAACACCCACCATATTATTTTCATATTTATACAGATTCATATTTAGGTTCATTAAAAACTTCTTTAGAATTAGTTAAATTAAAGATTAGAACTACATCTTTAACTCAAAAAAACAGACCCTCTTTTTTATTTGGTAATGGATTACAAACTAAATTACAATTAAACCAATGTAGAACTTTTTTCAAAAAAAATTTTTATAATAAAATGGTTAATGTAACATGTTATAGAGATGAAAAAAAAATTGGGTTATCGGAGAAAAAAAAAAAAAAAAAAAAAAAAAAAAAAAAAAAAAAAAAAAAAAAAAAAAAAAAAAAAAAAAAAAAAAAAAAAAAAAAAAAAAAAAAAAAAAAAAAAAATAAAAAAAAAAAAAAAATAAAAAAAAATTGTTTTTTTATTATTAATAAATAATAATATAAAAAAATAAAAAAAAAAAAAAAAAAAAAAATAAAAAATAAAAAAAAAAAATAAAATACTAAAAAAAAAGATGTTTATTATATCATTGCTTTAATATTTTGATTCATAACACACAAATAATTTATAATTCAAATAAAAATTCAAATAAAAAACTGACAAAATTGAAATTTTTAACAATTTTAACTACTCAAATTTCATCTGTTAAAACTCCACAGTTTGATAAAAAACATAAATTAGTTGGAAAATATAAAAAAAAAAAAATTGTTATTTTTTGTCAAAGATTTTTAGAAAAAAAATCCAGTACAACTAAATTCTGTAGTGAATTGTAATTTATCATTTCATAAGAAATGTTTTTATCGGGTACATATTTTTAATATAAATTTTAATTTTTATATAAATTTTAATTTTTATTACAAAAATTTTAGCTTTTATTTATTATTTCTTCAATAAATAATAAAACTTTCTTTTTTTTTCATATTTTATTGTTAATATTGAATTATTTAAAATTATTGAATTTAAAAATTTTATTAATTCGAATTCGATCAATTTTTTTGTATTTAAAAATTTACTACCTTTCAGGCCGTGGCGGCATATATATATATATATATTAACAAAATATTAATAATTTGAACACAATTTAAAATAGTTGAAAGAATAACAATACATTAATTTTACATTTAATTTGAACATAATTTTAATTTTTACAAAAATATAAAAATCATTTTTTATTTGAACACCCATTAATCATCAATCTAAATTTTTATAAAAAGAAAGAAATTTCATTGAAAAGAAAAATTTCTTTTTTTATTATAAAATTTTAAATATTATTAGTGTAAATAATGGAAAAAACATAATTGATACTAGTAAAAAATAAATAATTATTATTTTAAAAAATATATTAAATGAAATAATTATTTTATGTTCTTACAATTATGAAAAGAACTGAACACTTTATAAATTTAACTTATTTTTTAATGAAAAATATTATTATATATGAATTTCATAAATGGGAATTATGTAATATGAAATTACTACAAATAAAAATATTGAATTAAAAAATCCTTTAATTACTCTTTTATCAATTTATATGGAGATTATAATTTTAATGACACATCCTTACAATTCTCAAAAAATATTTATTTTAATAATTAAACTAATAAATAATCATAGAGGAATATTCATCAATCTGAAAAAGTTAAACTTTAATTTCAAATTTGATTTTAAAAAAAAATGCAAAAAATGATAAAACAATCATACATTTTTCTAATATGGATAAATGTAAAATTATCAAAAAAATTGCAAAATGTTCCAAATAAAAATAAATTAATTTTTTCTCAAAAGAATATTTCAACTTTAGAGATTTTCGATCTTATAAACAATCGTCCAGTGATACGATATCAAAGAAAAGGAAATAATTTAATTGAAATATGGGATTTAAAAATAAAAATTAATTATTATATAAAATATCTTTTAAAAATAAATTATTTAATACCAAGAAACTTATATATTTTTTACTTTCAAAAAAATAAAAAATCTTTATTACTAAAAGGAAAAAAAAGAGAATATAACGATAAACTTATTAATATAAAAATCTTATCATTCAATATTCGGGGATTAAATGATAAAAATAAAATTGCAATTTTAGAATCTTTTTTATTAAAATATAATATAGATATTTGTTTAATTCAAGAAAACAAAAATTACAAAAAACGCCATATTTTATAAATTATTTCTCAATAACTAAAAAATCTTATGGTGATAAAAATCGAAAAGGTGGTTTAGTAATAATTGTAAAAAATATTTTTAAAGATTTTACAAGAGAAATATTAGTTCCAGATCCGGATATAATGGGGATACAATTCACAGATTATATTATAATTAATTTATATAAAAGATATGATAGAAATTTAGTTTTTTTATAAAAAAATTAAAAATATTTTACAACAATATCAATTCCACAAAACAATTATTGGGGGGTGATTTTAATTTAAATGAGATACAAATTAAACAATTTTCACTTTATAATTTTAAAATAATTTCAAATAATAGACCAAGTCGGAATGAAAACAATTTAGATTATTTCATCACAAATAATAAAATTTTAAAAAAAAAATAAATCAATTTCTATTAAAAAATACAATTAGTGACCATAACGCAATATTAAATCAATTTAATATTAATAAAAAATGGGAAATTAAAAAAAACATATTATATAAAAGATGTATTTAATTTTCAAAAAAATTTCAATCTATTTTTTTAAAAATAATAATTATAAAGTAACAGAATCTATCTTCAAAAAAGTTTAAAAAACAATTTATAATGAAAGATAGAGTAGTTTTGAATATACCTAAAAATGAATTAAAATTATTTAGTTTGATTAACAGAGTTTATGATAATAAAGAGTTGATAAAAGAAATTAAAGATAGAAATAATAATAAGTATCGAAAACTAATTGATCAAATTAATATGGAATTCGAAAGTAATTATAATTTTTGGAAAAAACTTAGCTGGATAAGAGAATCTTCAAAAAAAATGATTTTAAATAATAATAATTTCGAAAAATCCTATTTTAATTATGTCAAATCAATAAGTAAAAAAACCAAAAAAAATATATAATAAATTTTATAAAAAATTATTATTTAGATAAAGAAAATTTATTTGATTTAGAAATTAAAGAAATATTATCAGTTGCCAAAATCGAAGAATTAATTAAATATCAGAAAAATAAATCAGTTCAAGATTTTGACAAAATTAAACATTATAAATCAAGTAAAAAATCAAAGTAACGAATTTTATTTAAATTATGAAAATTTTCTAATTACAATTCAAAAAATATTTCTAAATTGGATACAAGATATTTCTCAAAAAAAATATTAATTTTATCAAAAAAAGAAATATATTATTCATTCATAAATCAGGAGATGAGGGGGTCCCACTTAATTATAGACCCATTTCCATAAACAAAACACTCCCAAGATTTTTTTCTTAAATTATTATATGCTGGGATACAAGATTCTTGGGACATAGTATCAAAAAAAAACAATTTGGATTTAAGAAAAAAATTAGATACACGGATTGCTGTTTTGAATTTATTATATAAATATAAAAAAATTATAGAAAAAAACAAAGAAAAATGAAAAATGTATATATAGTTACAATTGATATTCAAAAAATGTTTTGACTCTATTCATCATTCATTGATTTATCACTCAATTAAAAAAATTTATCAAAAATGAAATTTTAAAAAATGTTTCTACTTGCTTATTACTCAAAGGAAGGAATAGGTGTTTACCAAGGAGATCCATTATCTCCTCTATTATTTGGTTTTATTTCTCATTTTCTTTTAGAAAAAATCAATTCACTAGCAATACACGTACAGATGTTTGCTGATGATTTGATATTAATAATGAAAGGATCAATGATTGAAATAAATTATCAATTACAAAAAATATATATAAAATAATAAAAGATTTTGGAATGAATCCAAATGATGATAAAAAAAAAAAAACCCTAATACTAAAAGAAATTTTATATCTTGGTATTTGGTTAGATAAAAAAACTCATCTAAAATTTAACTTTGATAAGGTCAATAATAATTTTGAAAAAATCCTACATATTTTTAAAGAAAGGAATTTTTCTAATGGGTTAAAAAATTCAATTCTTTAAAGCCGTTTTTACATAGTCAACTATTATATGGGTTGGAGATATTTGACTTTACAGAATCCGATTTCAAAAAAAATTGATATTTGGATTAATAAGAAAATCACAGAATCGCTTTTAATAAACCCACATTCCCCAAGACTTATCTATAAAACTGAAGCAAAAAATTGATTTGGCAAGAATCACAATTTACAAAAGAAAATTCAAATTAATTCAAAAATTAAAAATTTTGGGATTTGATAAATTAATAAATCTTCTCCCCTTCAGAGAAAAAGAAACAGAAAACATTAATTGGAAAGCTCGAAATTTAAAAGAATTAGAATCTGAACTCGAAGTTTACAGAATTAATCAATTAAAAAATAGTCCAAGTTGGAAGTACAAAATTATTTGAAAATAATTTTGATACAGGGAAATATTAACAAACAGCAAAAAATATTTAAAATGGAAGGGTTCAACTTCTATTCTAAAGTTAAGAAATTATACAAATTATCTTAATAGATATTCTTATTTTATGAACAAAAATAAATCACAATTTTGTCAATTGTGTAAAATAAATAAAGATTTGGATATCATTGAAGATTTGGATCATTTTCTCTGGAACTGCCCAGCCTATGAAAATAATCGGAAAATCTGGATTTCTGAATTAGAAAAAAATAATTTTTCACTTATTTTAAATAATAATAATATTTATAATATTATTAATAAACAAGATTCAATATCTTTATTAGCTTTAGTAGATAATAAGACTATGTTTGAATCTATTATACGATTTCTAAATTCAAGTTTAGGAATTCGGGCAAACAAGAGGAATTCTAAACTCCTCCCTTAAATTACAATAAAAAAAAAATAAAAATCATTTTTTCATCATTCTATTTTTTTATTTTTCATTTTCTAAATTTTCTAATCTCATTCTGTTTCGATCAGGAAATTTTTTTTTTTAATCCAGATATAGTTTCCAAAAGATTAATGTTAAGTTTGTTGAATAGAAAAAATATCATATAATGAGTTGATGGTATTCCTACATCAGATCGATCAACAATTGTTGGAGGAATTTCAACAAAATTACCATTATAATTTTTTTGTTCTAACTAGTTCATTTCATCATTTCTTCATTTCTTCATGCTGGAAATCATCAGATTTTTATTTTTTTAGAAAATTTAATGTTTTTTTCAAGTATTAGTTCTTTTGAATTTTCAACTCTAATTTGAAGTTTATTTTTTAGATTATTTCTGAATAAATTACAGTCTTTCCAAGGCAACTCTAAAATTTTATATAAAACGAAATTGAATTTCTTATTCTAATTTTCCATTTTCAAAATATTCGGAAAAAAGAGTTATTATTCCAAAAAAAATTTTAATAATAAATGAGCTATTATTCAAAATTTTGAATCATCAAAAAAAAAACAAAAATTGAAGATTCTTGAAACACTTTAAAAATATTGTTCAAAAAAGGTAAATTTTTAAAGATCAGTAAATATTGATATTTTTTTTGAACTTTTTTGTACCGATAATTTCTAAGTTTCATGGGATCTTGATTTTTTTTTTCGATTTTACAAAATTTAAATAATAGCCCATTTATTATTATGAATTTTTTGGAATAATCACTCTTATTTCTGAATATTTTGAAAATGGAAAATAAGAATAGAAAACTCCATTTTGTTTTATATAAAATTTTATGGTAGCCTTGGAACTGCTGTAAGTAAATGGATTGATTCAAATAAATTTCATTTTTAAGCTCTTCTGTTAACATGTTCAAGAGAGAATATAAATTTATATTCTTTGATTTTAATTGTAAATATAGATAATAATCTCATTTCTACTTTAGTAGAAATGAAAGGCCATCTTTAGATGGCCTTCAAAACACAACAATTACTAAAAAACACAAACTCAATAATATACAAAAACACATATATTAATCAAATAATCAAATCAACTAAAAACGACATAATTTAAAACAAATATATCCAACATGTAAAACACCTAATACACAAACTCTTGACCAAATTTCAGACACAACAAAATCAAAAATTAATACACAAAATTCAAAATTTAAAATCTAAAATTTATTTTTACAAAATATGAATTTCTAATCTTAATTTGAGATTTACTTTATTCACAATATTTCGTTAAAAATTTGTAATTAAAAAATAGAACTGACTGAAAATATACTTATATATCAAATACTTCATCTATAATTCAGACAATATCAAGATCATAATCAAATTTAATATTACATTTAAAACACAAAACAATAACTAATAAAGCATACAATTACGAAATTTAACATTACAAATTATGATACTTAAATTCGAATTGAGTAACTCAATTCGAGATACATAACTATACCCACATTTTCCTAA
The DNA here is from genome assembly GCA_027625915.1 of Anaeramoeba flamelloides. NCBI lineage: Eukaryota > Anaeramoebidae > Anaeramoeba > Anaeramoeba flamelloides. The sequence goes on from JANTQA010000055.1 coordinate 16,916, forward strand.
AATGTGTACCTTAATACTCTAACTGACAAGAATAAACATTCTAACAACTCAATAAAAAATGGACAAAAACACATTATCTCAACAATAAAAAACTCATTATCATTAACTCAAAACAAAAACCAAACTGTATCAACCATACCATTAAAAAAAAAACACACTCAAAAAATCAAAAAAAACTCAAAATATCCAATACAATTCAAATCTACCATTCAGAAATACTTTGAAAATTCACAAAATTGTTACAAACAATTTTTATCCCATTCTCATTAAAATTATAAAAGGGACCTTAATGTTGATATTCATTAATTTTAAAAAAAAATAAATTTTTCACCATTTTATTTAAGAAAAAAATGAAAAAAAAAAAATTTAAGATAGGTAAACTCGAACACCCTTATTATGAAACCTAAAAATGAAAAAAGACAAATAATCACTATTGTTTGAGCCTAAAAAATATAGATCACTTCAAACATTCTTTGATAAACGACTCTAACTTTTGAAGATCGTGTGGTAATGAGTTTTGATCATCGAGTTGCTTGAATTTTCAATTATAACCACAAATCAGAACAATTCCTATAAAGGAATTCTGACTTTCTCTTTATTTTTTTTTTTTTTGGTTTTTGGTTCCTTTGGTTCCTTTGGTTCCTTTGGTTCCTTTGGTTCCTTTGGTTCCTTTGGTTCCTTTGGTTATTTTTGTTATGTATTGAATTGAAGTTCTCATTAGGATCTTGGGTGGATATTATTTACTCGGATTTATATTTTGAAAGAATCTCAACCATGCAAAACACATCTCTATTTTCATTTTTTTTTTTTTTGGAATAGCTTTTTGATTTTAAGAGATAATTTTTTCATTTTGGATTGTTTCTCTGTAAACTCAATTGGTTATCTTTTCGAGACAAAGTGAATTGCAGCCTAGTGAGATTGTTTTATGGAATTTTGCATTTGAGGATCTTTGAGAAAATTATCTCTTGCCAAAATTTAGTCAGTTTTTTTAACCCTTTAAAAATAAAAAACAAACTATTTTGTCAGTTTACAAAAAATAACTCTTTTGTTAATTCGGAAATGAGGACATTTGTTGGATTCAATACAATACCAATACTTTGAATTGTCTTAATTCAATTTAGTCTAACCTTTAGAAATAACAAAGAACCTTTTAACAATAATTCCAAATTTTTGTTAATTTTTATCAAGATTTTGACCTTTGAGGTGAAAGTCGAATACCATTTCATCTTAACTCACACATTTAAAATCGGCTAAGGCAAATTGCTAACAAGGTCAAATCGTTTCCAATTTTCAGCTATTTGTAAATTTTTTTCAAAAAATTCCCTTTTTTCACTTTTGAGAAATCCCAGAAGCTGAAAACCACAGAAACCACTGAAATCACAGAAACCACAGAAATCACAAAAGAAACCAGTAGAGATTAATTCTTACATTTCTGGAAAAACAAATTTATTTTTTCCTACTTAGATCTCCCTGAAGACATATTTGTTAGATTTACCAACAACCAAACCCTCTCTTAAACATATCAGTCATCAAATTTTCAATTGCCAACCTAGTTTTTAACTTTTAGAGACATCCAAATTGCAAATTTGAATTTTTCTTTTTTTTTTTTCACTGACATAAATCATAATATTCATATCCAAATTTTTTTATTTGATTTGGAATTCATTTTTTTACAAGTGAATTTTAGTTTAAAGTTTGTCACATTTAAAAGTTGTAGTGATTATAAGATTAGAAATTGTAATTTTAAAACCCAATTCTTTATTTTGAATCTAAACCCCATTCCAAAAATATGTACATATCAAAATCAAAAAATATACAAATAAAATAAACTCAATTTATATTATATTTTTCCAAGCATAATATAAAACAATATAAAAGTTATCCAGTATTAATGTTTTAATAAGTAATCTTTTTAATCCAAATAAAAGATTAAAATATAAAAACTCAAAAATAAAAATCAGGGTTTTTCCAAATTTCTAAAATAATGAAAAGAGAGGAACAGAAAATGTATTGGTAAATTTGTTGAAATTTCACCAACAAATATTGTTGATCGATCAAATGATAAGATACCATCTACTAATTGTATTTGGATTTTTCTATTTAACAAACTCAACATTAACCTTCTATCAACTATATCTGGAAAAAAAATTTTCAGATCTAAAGGAAACAGATTTTATAACAACAAAATTGGAAATTAGATCAAAACAAAAAAATTAAATATAGTAGGGGAAAAAAATACCGGACATGAAAAAAATCCCGGACAAGATTTTTAATTGTGGGTATTAGTAAAATTTTTGTCTAATTTCAATCAAATCCTTATTATAAATAACCAATTTTTTTATGATATTAGTAATAAACCTACCTAAAGTCCATCAAAGTAAGGTGTCTCTAGAATACTCAAGTAATTGTTTGATAGCCTAATGTTGATCAACTTTTTTTGAAAAACAATCGAGTTTTATAGAGGTTTACTAGAGTTTGGAAAATGATAATTTTTTCTTCTTGTTTTTTTGATTGATTGAATGGTGTTTTGAACAAGTGTGATTTCAACAATCATTATTCTAATAAGTGGGGGGGGTTATAATTGAAAAAGTTCGATTCTTAAAAAAAGGATTTGATTTTAAATAAATGAAATTACACGATAATTTTACTAATATTCACAATTAAAAATCTTGTCCGGGATTTTTTTCATGTTCGGTATTTTTTTCACTGCTCAAAGTAAAATGTTTGTAAAATCAATATTCTTTCTAAATTTAAATTTGAATTATAGTATTGTTATTCTAAAAAACTGCTTCAACTGTGTCCAATTTTTTTGGAATTTTAGTTTACTTAACTTTAGGATTTTTTTATTCAAATGTGAACCATTAACTGACTAATTCAATTTATATCCAATAACATCCAACTTTTAATTATAAACTTCTCCTTACAAGACGCTAATCCCAAAAAACAACAAAAAAATTTAAATAAAATTCAAGAATAAACACGAAATATATTAACCAAAGGAACCAAAGGAACCAAAGGAACCAAAGGAACTAAAGAAACAAAAAAACAAAACTGCAATTTTCCGATTGTAAAAATTGAACTTTCATTCTTGATCTGAATACTTTCTTAAGGCTTTCAATCTCTGAAAGATGATATAAGATTATCTTGTATTGAGTATAACTGGATTTTATTTTGATTCTTAGCTGATTGATCTTGGACTTTATATGGATATAAATAGTGATTAAAAAAGTCAATTTTTTAATTTTTTAATTTTTCAATTATTTTGAACTTTAAAAATTCAGGAGATTAATGACCACTTTGAGCCGTTAGGTTTTTTTAATTTAAAAGAATTGAGTAAAATCATTGATTTTTCTGAATTCTTTTGAATTTTGGAAAACCACTGTTAGCTTTTCTTGAGTTTTCTGTTTATTTGTGAAGTGTTCTAGGTTTTTTGGGGTTTTCAATTATATTTTGAAGTGTTCTAGGTTTTTTTTACTTTTTTGAAATAAACAGAAAATTTTAATAAATTTTCGGTTTATTTCGAAAAGTAAAAAAAAAAAAACAGAAAATTGATAGATTTTCCAAATAAAACAGAAAACCTCAAGAAAATTACCTTTAGGTTTTTTTAGAATTTTTGAAATAAATGGAAAATTTCAAAAAAACAGCCAGTGAGTTTTCCAGAATTCAAAATAATTGAGTAAAATCTTTGATTTTACTCGATTATTTTGAATTCTGGAAAACCTAGGCACTCTACGGCACTTTTCATTGAGTTTTTTTATTTTTTTAGGAATTTTTAGAAAATTTATATAATTGTCTTTATATTTCTCAAATTGAAAAAAAAACTCGGCACTCTACAACACTTATCCAACATATTTTTTTGAGTTTTCTATTTATTTGTAAAGTGTTCTAGGTTTTTTTGAGTTTTCTATTTATTTGTGATGTGTTCTAAGTTTTTTTTCGAGGTTTTCTATTTTATTTAGAAAATCTATTGATTTTCGTTAAGTTTTTTTTTTTTTACTTTAGAAATAAACAGAAAATTTTAAAAAATTTTCGGTTTATTTCTAAAGTAAAAAAACCTAGAACACTTTAGAAATAAATAGAAAACTTGAAAGAAAACCTAGAACACGTCACAAATAAACTAGAAAACTAAAAAAACATGTAGTTAGTTCCACTTTTAAGGCACAAACCTGCAACAAAATTTAAGGTACGATTAAAAACTCAAATTAAGGCACAAAATTCAGATTCTAATAAAATAAATTGTAAAATTAGAATTAAAAATTTTGTTGGCTTAATCTGAGATTTTTTTGTGCCTTATTTTTTTTTGATGAAAGTTTATACATTTAAAGTGGAACTAAAGGTATAAAAAAACACTTTTTTATTTTGAAACATCGATTAAACTTTTTTGAGTGAGTTGTTTTGGTAACCATACTTATGAATGAATTTCAATATGTACGAAATACAAAAGTTTTATTATAGTTTTAAGATTCCCTTATAAAACTCTATTTCCTGAAAAATTGAAATAATTTTTGAATTATTATTTTTGGATTATTTATATTTTTGATTTTGTTTTAGTTTATTTTTTCTATTATATAAGCTATTTCTAAGAATGTGGGGCAAATTTATTTTAAAATATATTTATGTAACCCATTCTTCAAAAAAGGATTTAAATATATATAATCATTAACCACCATTTATAGATTCTTTATAATAATTCAATTTGTTTTTTTAATATTGTATTGCAGAAATAAAATAGATTAAAATTAATGATCTCGATTTTATCTGATATTTTTTTATGGTTAAAATTGGTGTTTATTATTTTCTTTTTGATCGAAAAAAAATATTTTCATAGCTTGTATAATCTCAATAATTTTTACAATATAATTAAAAACATATAACTGCGTTTTCGTGTTTAAAAAATCATTTGTTCCCTTTCCATATTTCCGTTTTTTTATTGAAATTGGTCGTACATTGCTTTAACCAAAAAAAGTGCTATTTTTTTTTTTCATTTTTTGAGAATATTTCAACTAACATGCTTTGAATTAAATACATAAGTGGTTTATTCAATTGATATTAATATTAAACTTAATTTGGTATAGTTGATTAATGATTACCGTCACTAAAAAAGATTATTTTTTATGAAATGTAAAAAAAAAAATGCCCCACTTTTTTGGAAATACCTTATATATATATATATATATAATAGTTGAAATTAAATTGGTTGATTTATAATAGTTTAAAGTTGAGTTCTTTAAGGAGTATTACTTGTAAAAAAAAAAAAAAATTAGATAGTGTCTAACCCTTTGAATCTCAGAATAATTATGAATAGAATTTAAACCATATTTGACAATACATTTTTTTTATTGTTATTCTATCATTAAAAAATTTTTGAAAACAAAATTCTTAGAATGGTAGTGTATATATACTTTAATTCTATCTAGAGATACTGTGAATTAGAAGAAACAAATTTAATCTCAAATTTAGTCACAAAAGAAGTTTCATATTTAATCTCAAATTTAGTAACTAAAGAAATTTCAAATTTAATCTCTAATTTAGGCACAAATTTAGTCTCAAATTTAATCTCGAATTTAGTCACTAAAGATGTTTCAAACTTAATCTCTTCAAAATTCTCTCTTTAAAAGATTGTATTTTAATTTTTTTTTTTAATTTCATTAATAACCCTTCATAAAAAATCCTTACTAAAAAAGTTTTGCGCATAACATTTTTTTAAAATTGGCAATTATTTGTTTTTTTTGTTTTTTCACATACAGTAAGTTCTAATTTTAAGGCATAAACATTGTACAAAAAATTTTTGATACTGAAAAATCTCAAATTATTAAACAAATTTTGAATTTTTTTAAATACAATTTATTTTATAATAATCTGAATTTTGTGCCTTAATAAATTTTAAAGAACCAAAATAAATTCCAATTGAAAGTTTATTCCTTAAAAGTGGAACTGACTGTATCACAACTGTAAATATGGAATGTTGTCAAAAAATAGAGTTTTTTACAATTTTAAAGATAAATAACCTAAACTATGAATTTATCCAAATTTTGGTAATAGTAAAAGAAATGTTCTTTTTGATTTTTTGCGCGAAAAGAAGATTTTTTCAATAGAAAACTGGTTATGTGAATAACCAATATTTTTGTTTGAAAAATGATTTTTTTAAAAATAAAATGGAGAGATTGGTATTTACCAAACAATTTTTTTGATTAAAATTATTATTAGTAAATGAAGATAATTGGATATTAAAATTTACTATTACTAAAATTTGGATAAATTCATAGTTTAGGTTATTTATCTCTAAAATTGTAAAAACTCTATTTTTTTTAAAAACATTCCATATTTACAATTATATTGCTTCTATTTTAAAGTTAGGAAATTATATAAAATTATTTAAACAGATAATTGTATTTTATGAATGATTATAAATTAAAAGTGTGAAAGATATGTATAAAAATAAAATTTTGGATATCATTAAATAATTGGATGATTTTCTTTGGAACTGTCAAGCTTATGATAATAATCGTAAAAATCTGTATTTCCAGATTTTAAAATATAAATATATTTTTTCTATTACAGATATTTTAAAATGTGAAGACTTTATTAAATAATTGTTGTTTCAAAATAATACAGTCAGTTTCCACGTTTAAGACACAAACTTTTGAACGAAATTTAAGGCACATAAAAAAATCTCAAATTTTGGAACGAAAAATTCGAATTTTAGTAAAAAAAATTGTAAAAAAAAAAAAAATTCCTCAAATTTTGTGCTTTAATTCAAGATTTTTTTATGTGTATTAATTTGTTCAAAGTTTGTGTATTAACGACTGCGTTTGCAATTCAAATTTAAAGTATGGTGTGTTTCTACCAGGGTTTGGTGATTGTTAATTCTCACAAATTTTTATTCTGCGAGATCTAAGTAGGAAAAAATTGGCATTTTTTCCTAAAAAGGTCTAAATTTATCAGTCTTGTATAGTTCTGATATCTCAAAATGAAAAAGAAGGTTGGCAAAAATCTACTTTTGGAGAAAATTTCCCTTGAAAACAAATTTTTAGAACCCTTACACATTGTTGGCAATTTTCTATTCAAATATTTTTGGATTGTGAGTTGATTTGATATGATGTCATTGGGTTTAAAATTGTTTTAAAGTATCAATAAGGAGAAAAGTGGAAATTTTAGATGAATATTCCTTTGTTATTTTAAAACAAAGATCTTT
>JANTQA010000056.1:0-78322 GCA_027625915.1 Anaeramoeba flamelloides
TCAGTTTCACTTTTAAGGCACAAACTTTCAACGAAATTTAAGGCACAAAATAAATCTCAAATTAAGGCACATTTTTTGGAATTTTAATTTTTACAATTTATTTTACTAGAATCTGAATTTTGTGCGTTAATTTGAGATTTTTTTTGTGCCTTAAATTTCGTTGAAAGTTTGTGCCTTAAAAGTGAAACTGACTGTATAAAAAATTATTATAGTATCTAAGTTTATTGCCCGTGATTTAATTAAAACCACTCACTGGATTTAAGCATATTAATAAGTGAAGGAAAAGAAAATAACTATGATTACCCTAGTAACGGCGAGTGAAGAGGTAACAGCTCAAAAGTTAAAATCAAATAGTTTTAATTATGGTTTACGTACATGTATAAGCGCCTGTGTAATGTGGGTTTTTCAAAGCTACGATGTACTGGCTATTTTAGGGATTTATTTGAATTGTAACCTAAAGTGAAACCAACACCTAAACTAGGTAAGCCAAGTACCATTGCTAATTCTCTATGGAATAAGAGAACCACAGAAGGTGAAAGTCCTGTAATGCATTGGTTAGGGAAGTCTTATAATGAAATTTCTCAAGTCGTAAGGCCTACTACACAACACTACACTACACTACAAGGAAAAAAAAAATTTTTTTTTCAGAGCTAGTTTTTAACTTTTTCAAACACACATATTATGTGCTATAAAAATTTCTATTTTAAAATTATTTGCACCCAAAAAATAAAAAAAAAAAAATGAAAAATGAAAAAAGCTTACTATAAAAAAAATTTTTTTTACTAAAATTTTTAATAGTAATTTTTTTTTTTTTACTGAGATGTTTTTTTTTTTTTTTGATTTAAAATCAATTTTTATGATTTTTTTTTAAAAGTTTAGGTTAAATATACTGAGTTTAAGTGTAAATTAATTTGTTTAAAGAAAAATTAAAAAAAATCAATTTAATGAATTTTTTGAATTTTTGAATTTTTGAACTTTTTTTGAAAAATTCAAAAATTTTATTAATATTATTTTTTTCAATGATGGCACTTGAATATCCGTTCCCAATTTTTAATCAATATTTACAACCAGGAAAATTCATTTTTCATCATAAAAAGCATTTTTAAAAAAAATTGATTTCAACTTTTTAATTTTTTTTTTTAGTCGAAAAATCATGATTTTTCTACTAAAAAAAAATGATTCAAACTTCGATACCTTTTACAGATAAAATATTTAGAATTAGAGACCTGAGCCGAAGAAAAAAGAGTTTTATTAGAGTTAAATTTTCATTTTTTCAATTTTATTTTGAAAATCGCAAGAATGCCTGGAGAGTTTAAAAAAAAAAAAAAAAAAAAAAAAAAAAAAAAAATTAAAATTAATTAAAAAAAAATTAGTTAATATATATTGAACTACGACTTCAAAACAAAAATATTGAATAAAAAAATTTCTAAAAGATATTTAAATATATATTTTTTAATATAAATTTAAATCTAAACAAGTAAAAAAAAAATAAAAAATAAAAAAAAATTTTTTTTTGGATTTTTTATTTATTTATTTAATTAATTTATTGTTATATATTAGTAAATTAAAACAAGGCCCAGAAAAAAAACATAAAAAATTTTTAAATAAGAATTAATTGTATTTGTAGAATCATTTTAAATCTACCCCAAATATAAATAATGTTATAATTCACCTTTCTTCTTTATTCACATTATCATCCGAATAGAAATATCTTGAATAACATCGTGTGCTACGATGGGTTTGTGTGGAGTTCATGTGCTGTGATTCCTTGGTTGTTGATGATCCAGAGTTGGGTTAGTCCCAACTCTGGAAGGCAGTAGCAACATCAACAAAATAAACTGCCTAATTAGGCCAAATGGGGGAAGTTTTTTTAACATTAGGGACTAGTAAGTCCCTAATGTTTACCTGACTTTTTAGATCAGGATTTATTTTTTTAATTTTTTTTTTGTAATTTGCCTGTTTAAGCTTAAACAGGCAAATATTGTGTTGTGTGTGTGTGGTTTATTTGTGTGTGTGTGAAGTGTAGCTGTGATTCCTTGGTTGTTGATGATCCAGAGTTGGGTTAGTCCCAACTCTGGAAGGCAGTAGCAACATCAACAAAATAAACTGCCTAATTAGGCCAAATGGGGAAGTTTTTTAACATTAGGGACTAGTAAGTCCCTAATGTTTACCTGACTTTTTAGATCAGGATTTATTTTTTTAATTTTTTTTTAAAGGTTTAAAAAATAATAAAAAAAAAGGAATAATGATGAAAAAAAAGAAAAATAAGAAAAGAAAAAGAAAAATAAGAATAAATAAAAAGGAAATTTTTTACTTCAATTCAAGTTAAAATAAGTATAATTAAATGCGCCGAAAATAGGTGCATTTGCCCTCCGCTTAGGAGACCCTTTTTTTTCTTTATATTGAAAATCATTGGTTGAGAATCTTCAAGCCAGAATCCAATATAGTCAATTACGAGCCTCTTTTCTATTTTTGTTCTATTTTTAATTAGAAAAATAAAAAAAGTTAAAAAAAAAGAAAAAGAAATAAGAAAATGAATAAACTTTAAAAAAAAAAAAAAAAAAAAGAAAAAAAAGGAGAAAATGAAAAAAAAAAAAAAAAATTAGGATAATTACCAAAAGATTATTTTATGAGTTAGAATAAAGTTAAATTGATTAAATTGACATTAATTTAATCATTTTTTTAACTTTATTCGTTTTTATTTCTCTTTATAAATTTTAAATCTTGAAAAGCCTTATGTCTACTCAGATTAGAGAATAGAGCAGCGTCACCAATTGTACCACTTTGGAAAATGATATGCTTAGTGTCAATGCCATAGAAGAAGAAGAAAAGAAGATGAACTGGGGAGATTTGATTATAGAAGAACTTGGGAGGGAAGACACCCTGAAATATCATAAAGAAAACCCAAAAATTAAAACGAAATAATTTGTTCAATTTTTTTTCCATTTTTTTTTTGTTTTTTTTTGGATTTTTTTTAAGATTTTTTTTCAATTTTTTTTTCAATTTTTTTTTCAATTTTTTTTTCAAATTTTTTATCAATTTATTTTTTCAATTTCTATTTCAATTTTTATTTTGGATTTTTTTTCAGTTTTTTTTTTTTCAATTTTTTTTTTTCAATTTTTTTATTTTTTATTTAAGGGACTATTCTATATTAATTGTTTAAGTAAATTTAATTGAGTTTTAGAACTTTTTTTGCCAATTACTTAGATTTGAAATCAAAGTGAAAAACTTCTTTGTATAGTAATGAAATCTCGATAAATGACATTCATTAAATTTAGTTATTGTTTTTCTAGAAATAAAAAAAAAAAAAAATTTTCCATTTTTTCACTTTTTTGAAAAATTGATTTTTTTCATCTTTTCTCAAAAATACAAAAAAATGAGCAAGAAAGCAAAAACATGTTGTTTATGTGGTAGATCGACAAAAAAATAGTTTGAAAAATAGGCTGAAAAGGTTTTTTTCGATTTCCATGAAAAAACAGTTCGACTCGAAAAAAATATACAATTTATTCTTTACTTAAAATAAAAGATTTCCTTTTTTTTCTTGTGCCATTCTTTTTTTTTTATAAAATTACTTTTTAGTTTATATTCTTTTGTTTTTGTTGAATTTGAAGTTTTTTAAGTGTCCCAAATTACCATCCCAAAAGTTTTTGTCAGAGTCAAAAGAAATAAAAGAAGAGAATCAGAACTATTTTTTTAAAAAAGTAATTATCGAAAAAACAAATTGAGTTCTGTATAGAGACAAGTTGGATGAACAGAAGCAAAAAGAGAAAATATTCACTAGTTTTAAATAATTTTTTAATTTATAAAAAATGAGAATAAATATTATTTTTGAGAAAATAATTAAATACAAAATTAATCAAAAAACTTTTCTTCAATTAAATATTTTTTTCAAATAAATATTTAAAAATATCTTTATTTTAGAGAATTGTAAAATTTAAAAAAAAACAAAAACTAAAAGTTCCAATATTTAAAAAACCAGTCTATTTTCAATTCTAAACATATTTCAATATTAGTATTACGTATTTAGTTATTGGTCAAAAAAAAAAAAAAATTAATAGAGACTAGCGCCTTTAGAATGTTGATTTTTTTAACTTGTAAATTTGATCAATATTTTTAATTCATTTTTAAACTAATCATAAAATATTTTTATTTATATTTTTTTTATTTATCTTTTAATTTTTATTATTATTTTATTATTCTTCGTTTCCAAATAAATATTTTCATATTTTTTTTTCAAAAAGTCACAAATCTGAATGTTGTTTTTTTTTACATAATTTTTTTACAAAAAATATTGAATCACCTGGTTTTGGTAAATTAAAATCTTTTCCAGGATTTTTTAAACCGTAAAAAAACAATATTTGATCCAAAGTAATGTAAAATTTCCAGTTATTTTTCGAAATAAAAATAATAAAATATGTCAATATTGCTTCAATTATTTTTATGATCCAAAATGTTGTATAGATAAAAAAGTTTGTAAGAGAAATTCAATGTCTGGTATAGCACTTTTAGATAATTCTATCCTGAAAAAAATAGGAAAATATAATTTTAATAATGATCAAAAAACTTTTAATTTTAACACCGTATATTCGGAAACATTATAGAACTTTGATTCAATCCCTGAAATTTGAAAAATTAATTAATTTTCAAAATAAATATTTAAAAAATTTAAAAATTAGCAAAATTAAGAATTTTCTTTGTGATTTTCCCATTTTAAATTTTGATGAAAAAAATCAATTTTTTTTTTATCATATCATGAAACTATAAAAAATGAAGTTATAAGTGAAAATTCAGGAATAAATATTTCAAATGAAAATGATGAAAATTTTGAGTTAATTGATCAAAATTTAATTAATAAAAAGGGAAAAAAAGAAGAAACAAAAAAAAGAAAAAAGGAAAAAGAAAGAAAAAGAAAGGAAAAAAATTCAAGACTATGCTTCCTTTTCTTCTGATTTAAGTTTTGATGATAACGAAAACGATTTAGATTATATTTTTTTAAAAAATTTTTCAGATGATTCTTCTGAAGAAAATATTTTCATCGGGGATAAAGAGTTAAATAAAAATCAGAATAGCCTTAAAACAGAAGATGAGAATAATAATGTTTTTTTTAAATTTTTTTTCAAAATCCCTCAAATGAAAATGAAACTATGTTTGATTTAAAGTCTGATCCACTTGTTTTTAAAAAAATTAATTTTAAAAAAAATGTCTTTTGATAATAAATTAGATGTTTCAATGATCGATTTACTTGATATTTGCATTGAATCAAATATACCACTAACAGCCCTCGATAAAATTTTAAAAGTTTGTTATTCTTTGTTATTGAGAAATCCACCACGAACTACATTATATCGATCTGAAAAAGGATTATCAAATTATGTGAAGAATAATTTTGATTTTGTAAAAACTCGAATTGCGAATTTTATTGATGATGAAAAAAACTTAGTTGAACATCCATACATACCACTAAACGAATCTTTAAGACAATTCCTTTCAATTGACTATTTAAGAAAAAAATTAATTTTAAAACCGGATCATGGAAGTGATCCAAATAATAAAAATTTTTCACCTCAACAATTCACTTCCTTAAAAAAATTTTGAAAATAAAGTTTTAAATAATTTGGAGGAAGATGAAATACCAATATGTATTTCATTTTTTTTATGATCACCACGAAGTTAAAAAAAAAACAAAACGTTGGCGGATTTTATTTTTTTTATCGAGAATCTTCCTGTTTGGTGGGCAAGAAGAGATGAATCAATTTTTTTTAATTTCCAATATTTTGGAAGAATTTAATTTTTATTCTTACCAACATTTATTGAATTTACAAAAGGAATTATTATCTTTAAAACGGGGATTTATTTTTGAAAAACAAAAAATATAAAGTATTTTTTTCTAAAATTTTATTCAGATTCTAAGGAGATTAACCAAGCAGTTGGAAGAAAGGATCCAAATGCCCATAATCAATGTCCTTATTGTGATCAAGTGAGTATTCCAAAAAAAAACTTACAAAATAATGAATACTACTCAAGTAAAATAAAAAGACATAAAAGAAATGTTGAAGAATTCAAAGAAAATTGGAAAAAAATAAAAAATTCAAAAAATCCCAAAGAAGCCAGAAAAATAGCTAAAAATTTTAAAGATAATGCAATTTTGAAACAAAAAAAGTAATATATGGATTGAAGTTTTAAATTTTGATCCCACATCTTATGAATATTTTGTTTTAGATCCTTTACATCTATATTTAATTGGAATAGGTAAAAAAAAGTGTTCAATTTCTAATTGAAAAGCGGAAAAAAAATATGGAAAGTTGTTTTATTAAGATTAGATAAATTTTTTTCCAACGGAAAAGGAAAAAATTACATCAAAACCCCCTGATTTCCCTAATTTAAGAAAATTTAAATTAAAATCATCAGGTGACAATTTTTTATAAATTTTACCAAATTCTTCCGATTTTATTAATAGATCTGGATGTAAATCTCTTCAATTATTTTAAATTGTTTTCAAAACTTTTAGAAAATATTTATTATCCATTTAGAAATGAAAAAAATGGATGATGATCTGGGTGTTTTAAATGAGAAAGTTTTAGAACAACATTTAGAATTTTTTCATGAGATTTATAAACAAATTCATCAACCTAATTTACATAGATCTTTACATTTCGCTGATAATGTTAAACTCAATGGTGGAATTTTTTGTTCTGTTATTCCCTTTGAAAAATTTCATCAAAATTTTCGTAATCGAAATGCTAAACTAGCTAAATCCTTATTATTAAAAAATCTATGTTTCAAAGAAATGAAAAAAAAATATTTAAAATTGAAAAAGGTTGAAGAAATAAAAAAATTAAAACCCAGAATTTTAAGAAAAGGTCAAAAATTACAAACTTTTATAATAAATAATCATATTTTTAAATTAAACAATTTCGTAACTCTTTATGAAAATACTAAATATTATCGAATAAAGGAAATTTCAGTATCAACAACTAAAAATCCAAAAATTCAAGTCAAATTAATACCTTTAAAAATTAATCAAAATGTTTTTTATTTCAAAAAAAAATACCTTTTTTTCATGATAATCATAATGAAATTATCAGATCGATAAATGATTTACAAAAAAGGGTTCATTTATATAAGCCATTTTTTTGAAAATTCTTCACAACAATATAAATATTGGGTTTTGAACAATAACTACCATTCACACCAACCCTTAAATTTAAAATTTAAATATAAACGTTACCCAAACTTAAAACCCATTATTGATCCGAATTTACCGATTTTAAATGTTCAAAAAAAAAAAAATAATAATTTAAAATTTTCAAAAGAAAATGAAAAAAAGAGAAAATTACAAGTAATAAAAAATAATATAAAATCTGAAAAATATTATAATCATTCGATTCAACAAATAAATAAAAAATTCAAAACAAATAACACTGCATTAAATAATCCGATCATTATAAATGATGATAAAAATTTATTAAATCAAAAGAAATCCTTAAAAATAAATCAATTTAATTTTTCAAAAAAGGAACTAAAAGAAAAATTAAATAAAATTTTAAATCAAAATTTTATAAATTCATTAAAAAAATGATTTAAATGAATATAATATTTTCAAATTCCAAATAAATCATAAAGATAATAAAATAGGTAAAATTAAAATAACTTTTAAGAGTTTTTTTGACATTATTGAATGAATGTTCATTAGATGATTCAATTATTAATTACCAATGTTTGAAAATATTTGAAAATTATCAAAAGAAAATTAAAAATTTTATGTTTTTTTAATACATATTTTATGATTTCCAAAAACAAACCTAAAATAAAATTTTTAAAAATAAAATATTTATTTTTTATCCCTATTCATATTAATGATAATCATTGGATTGGAATGATAACTTACAAGTATACCAATAAAAACATTTTATTTATAATTTTTGATTCTTTATTAATAAAAAATAAAAAAATATATTCAAAATATATTCAACAAATGAAAAATTTTTATTCTCAATTAAATTCATATAATAATTTATTGTTATTTGATATCCACTATGCAAAATGTCAAAAACAAGATGATAATTATAATTGTGGTTTATATACACTGATTAATTTTGATTTTTTTTTAAAATTTATACCTGAAAAATACAACATTAAAGATTTGAAAAAACATTCGGATAATTTATCAAACATTACTCATATTGAAATTGCTAAAAAAAGAGAAGAAATTTCACTTGAAATTTTCAAACACTCATTAAATCAAAATTCCTTTGATGATATTTTTTTTCAAGAAATTTTTAGAGAGAAAAATATTATTCCTCTTGAAAATATTCAAAAAAATATTCATTCTAATGATAAAATTGTGGAATTTAAAAGTTTATTTCAAAATAAAATAAATAATAACACTTTTAGAGAAAATTTTCCTCAAATTCCTGAAAGATGGACAAATATTCGACAGATTAAAAACCATTTAATTAATTTATATAAGAGTGTTTCAATTGAAAATTTAGAACTGACTGAATATTGGTGGTATCGAATAAAAACAAAAAATGTAATGTTAGATCAAGAAGATATCATTAATTATTGTAAATTTTTGAAAATTCCACTCTTGAATGATATCCAGTTAGGTGATTCAAAATATTTTTGTATAAAATTAAGTGATAATACTCAACAACGAGAGGAAGTTTTTCAACAAATATCAAGTATTTATGATTATTCTCAAAAAAAATGCCAACTCAATAGATAAATGCTTTTTTGATAGTGGGAGCTCATATGCATTTTTCGCTTTTTGTAATAGATTTTACAAAATATAAAATAGAAGAATTCAACTCTTATATTATTTATCAAAAAAGTAAATTATAAATTATTTTTCATTAATTTTTTAATAATTTTTTAGATTTAAAAATATTTATATTTATTTTTACAATTTTTTTTATATTTTTTTTATTTCTATACTTTTCTATTCAGACTATTTCCGTAATGTTGGGAAAGAATTAATAATAGTTCTGAATAAGAAAAAAAACACTCAAAACTGGGTATATCACGTAAAAATATTTAAAGACCCATATCACGAAAAATTACAAGTAGATTCCTCATCTTGTGGTTGTTTTGTAATTTATTTCATTGAACAGATTATTAAAAATAAAAGTACAGTCAGTTTCACTTTTAAGGCACAAACTTTCAACGAAATTTAAGGCACAAAAAAATCTCAAATTAAGGCACAAAATTTGGAATTTTTTTTTTTTTACAATTTATTTTTACTAGAATTTGAATTTTGTGCTTTAATTTGAGATTTTTTTTGTGCCTTAAATTTCGTTGAAAGTTTGTGCCTTAAAAGTGAAACTGACTGTATTAAAACTATGATAAAATCTATAACACCGGATCAAGGAAATATTTTTAGAAAGATCATTTTAATGAATCTCACAGGATTAAATAAAATGATCTTAACAGAAAAAAAATTACAATATGAAAAAATAATATTAAACTTGGAAGAAACAATCATTGAAGCTTTTAATCATATGAAAACGCTTGGTTGTAAATTTTATCCAGTAGAACACAGAAGAATAATTTTTAATAATTATTTTGACAATTTTTTAACAGAAGTAAATATGTACTTTAAAGTAAAAAAAACACTACAGACAATCGAAGAGCTCAGATTGGATTTTAAAAGATAATTCTCTATTTTTTTCTTTTCCCCTTTTTTAGAGATTTTTCTTTTATATTTACATTATTTTCATTTATAGATTATTTTTTAATTTAATTTTTTTCATCTCTTTCTTTTCTTTTTTAAATAACACCATAATTTTAACTCTTTCTAATGAAAATTATTGATTTTTTTTTAATTTTTTTGAATTAAATTCTACTAATGATAACACCAACAATAACACTAATAAGTTGAATATTATTTAAAAAATTAAAAATTCACTACATTTTTTAATTGTTGATATTATTAATTTTATTTAATTCATCAAATTAGATTAATTTCTTTATTTGATTTAGTTAGATTAAATTTATTAAATAAAATTCAAAAGATGATCATATTTTTTTTAAAAAAAGTCTTTTAAATTCAAGTTTTATTGTCAATTTTTTATGAAAAAATTACTCTTTTTCGATTTTTTCAATATTTAAATTTTAATTTGTAATTTGTAATTTATTAAAATAAAAATAAGAATAAATAAAATAAAAAAATAAAAGTCAGAGTCAGTTCTATTTTAAATACACAAAATTTCAAGGAAATTTAAGAAATACAAAGATCCCAATTTAAAGCACAAAATTTGGAATTAAATTTTTTTTTACAATTTATTTTTATTAGAATTTGAATTTTGTGCTTTAATATGAGATTTTTTTGTGTCTTAAATTTCGTTGAAAGTTTGTGTCTTAAAAGTGAAACTGACTGTATTTTTTTTATTCTAAGAATCGTTCTACGATCAAATACAAAGATAAAAAAAATATCAAATTCGAAATAAAAATGATTAAAACTTCGTCTACGTGTGTGTATCAGGGTGTGGGTGGGGACGAAATTGTAATTATTCAAATATTTTTGAAATGTGTGCTATAATGATAGTGGGGGTGGGGGGCGCTTGCGCCCCCACTCTCACAAACAATTTAGCACACATTTTGAAAATATTTCAATTGTTCGAATTTTGACATTTTATCACCCCCGTGAATCATAATAATAAGATTAATGATAAGATTACACGAATTTAGTAATTTAAGCTATCTTTTTATTTGATCGAGATCAAAAAATTAAAAAATAAAAAAAAATTAAAAATTTTATCAAAATTAAATTATTTAAAAAAAATTATGATATACAGTCAGTTTCACTTTTAAGGCACAAACTTTCAACGGAATTTAAGGCACAAAAAAAAATCTCAAATTAAGGCACAAAATTCAAATTCTAGTAAAAATAAATTGTAAAAAAAAAATCCAAATTTTGTGCTTTAATTTGAGATTTTTTTTGTGCCTTAAATTTCGTTGAAAGTTTGTGCCTTAAAAGTGAAACTGACTGTAGTGAAAAAATGTCAAAATAAGGGTGGTTATCGTGCGATATTCCCCCACAGTGACTGTGCCGTGGTTACGCATATCAAAATTTTTACTGTACAAAAAATAATGTTTGTTTATGACAATAAATCAAAAATTGAGAGTAGTCGATTTGGGCTTATAAGGGATATACAAAAGATATTGTACAAAGCTTGAAATTCTTCAGAATTGTCTTTTTATTACAGTCGGTCCTAAAAATAAGGCACAAACTTTGTTGGTAATTTAACGCACAAAAAGTCCCAAAAGAAGGCACAATAAAATATTTGATTTCATCGTTAAATCAACCCAAAATATAAAAAATAGCGGAATTTTAAACAAATTTCAAAAAAAATATTGTGCCTTATTTAGGGACTTTTTGTGCCTTAAATTACCAACAAAGTTTGTGCCTTATTTTTAGGACCGACTGTAAAATAGATTATAATAATTGATTTTTTATTACTTTATTTTGCTTCTGAATAATATTTAAGATAGGTATCTATGCTAAAAGTTATAGGATCGATCTGCAAGATATAGGAAATAAAGGGTACAATCGGTTGTTCAGAATTTAAAGATTGATTATTTTGTTCTTGTTCAGGTTCCAATCCTTTCCCAGTAAGACTTTCATTCTCTTTCTCTTCATCATTCTCTATCTCTTATTCATTCTCTTTCTCTTTCTCTTTCTATAACCCTAACTCTTTTTCATTATCTTTCTCTTTCTCTTTCTTTATCTCTAACTCTTTTTCATTCTCATTAACATTAAAATTAATAGTCTCGTTCTCGTTCTCGTTCTCGTTCTCGTTCTCGTTCTCATAAATATTTCCACTCATCAATTCATTGAGATCTGCATATTCATTCTCACTTGCCTGAAGATACTCATCAAAATTGACCAGCTCATTTTGATTCGTATTCTCATTGCCATATACAAAATCAAATTGATTATTACTTGCCTTTTCGATACGGTTTTGGATGTTTTTTGGCATTTTTATGTTCTTGTAATCTGTGCGAAGTTTGAAATAGGGCTTACCGTGAGTGGAATTTTCGATCAAATCAAATCTTCGGTCGTTATATTTGTTGACATAGTTGAAGTTGCAAAAGAGGTTATGGAATTCTGTTTCGCCCACTTTCACATGCCCCTTGTAAACGCCCTTGCTGAACCAACGTATCGGGTTGACAATTGAGGTGATGTAGATCTTGCTGGGCTTGAATTTTGTAAAGTTACCCTTAATTGGGACTTTGCATCCGAATTTGGAAAGCATGAGCATCATGTTTTGGAAGTCTATTTTTTCGCCTCTGAAGTTAGGAAAGACTGCGACATGTTGGCCGTTGTATCCGTCGAGCCAGATTTGCTTATAGGAGGTGAACGGGTAGATATAACACTCCTCGTCCTTGTACAAGCGTTTGTAGTGGGATTCAAGTAAGGCGAGGTCAGAGACCCAAAGCAAGTAGACCATGTTTCTGTTGGGGCGCGTTTTCAGGGTCTTTTCTACGAGTTGGAGCACGTACATATCGATAAAGCGGCTGTATCGAGTGGATTGCACTGGGAATTTGTCTATGATTTTGAGGATTTCAGTGAAGTTTTGGGCAATGTATTTTTTGAACTCAACCAAGTCATTGCGCCTGCCCTGGGTTGTGGTGGTGTCGCCATATAGCCATGGCCCTGCAATTCGTGTGTGAGACTTTGTGCAATAAGCAATGTTTACCTTCTTATTGCCGTTGACAAATACAATGTAGACCTTGCCTGTGAAGTGTTGCATCTGCATCTGCACATAATTGGTCATTGGGTTAAAGTTGGGCAAAAACGATCGGGCGAATTGCAGTGTGTGTGGGTGCTTGAAGTAGAAGAACCCTTGGATGTGCTGTTTCTGCTAGACCTCGCCCCTTTCGCATTGGAAGACGATGCATGTAAAGCGTCTTAAACGATCTTGGTTATAGATGTTCTGGAACAACTTGAGATCTTGAAGGGTGTAGTTTCGGATGGTCCAGCAAAATAACCGTTTCTTCAAAACTGTGGCCCTGCCGGTTGTACCGAACCAGTTCTTCTCAATTAAAACTAATTGTTGTTGTTGTTGTTGTTGTTGTTGTTGTTGTTGTTGTTGTTGTTGTTGTTGTTTTTGTTTTTGTTGATGATGATGATGATGATGATGTCGGCGATAGATTTGGTATTGTCCAATGGGTTTGGTTGATCTTCTTCCATGTTTGTATTTGTGTTTATGTTTATGTTTATGTTTGTGTTTTTGTTTATGTGAATTGCTTTTTCTTCGTTTATTTGGTATGTTCTTGATCTTACTTTTTCGTTTTCGACTTGATCTTGAATCATCGTTTTCTTTATCTTTATCTTTTTCTTTTTCTTTTTCTTTTTCTTTTTCTTTTTCTTTTTCTTTTTATTTTTCTTTTTTTGGTTTTTCTGTGTCTTCGGATTCTTCTTCGGAGAGTGTTTCTTGTTGTTGTTGTTGTTGTTGTTGTTGTTATTGTTGTTGTTGTTTTTTTTTGTTTTTGTTGTGGTGGTGGTTTAAATTGATGAAATTGATGAAATTCGTGAAATTGTGGACGGTACTGTAATTGTGGTAATTGTGGTGGTAGTAGTAGGGTTTGTTGTTGTGCTTTTCGTTGTATGATCTCAAGTTGATCGACATTCTTTCCTCCTTGTTTCTTTTGCTTTTAGAGATCACTTTCTATTTGCTGTTCCTGTTCCTGTTCCTTTTCCTGTTCCTGTTCCTTTTCATAGTCAGTCATATTTGCAATTGGGTTTCTATTTCTTTTTGTACTATTGAAGTTACAAAAACAGTAAATGGTGAGATGGGATCTTGTGTTACGAAAGTATGTAAAATTGATCCTTACCTTATTTTCAATTAATAAAAGATAAAATTGAGGAGAATAATGTTTTAGAGAAGAAAAGAAGAATGAATGAACTCATGATCAAAAAAAAATTCAGTTAAAATTATCAACTAAAAATTTCAAAGTAAAAGCGAAACAACGGATTCATTAAATAAAAAAAATGAAGTGACATGATTCTCATTCAGAAAGTACAAATTTTTTATCTTATTCAATCTTAAATTCTACTTTTTAACCTTTTGGGTTGTATTAATTTTTTCTTTAGACTTTGGGAATAAATTTTTTTCTTTTGGAAATTTTCCCATCGAAATATTGCTAAACAACAACAATCCTGTCATTTCTTTGTGCTTTCTTCAACTTGAAATATTCTTACGATTAACTTCGATTAGTGATTGATGATTTGATCTTTCAAGTAATCTTCACAAAATATTTTTAAATCAAAACTTTAATGTTTTTTTGTTGACTTCAAAGTTGCCTTTGTTAAAAATTTTTAGTCACTTCGACGACACAGGTCTTGCAAATTTCGATTACATTGCAATTTTAACATTCATTTTTCATTTAGAACAAAAACATTCATTCTACAAATGTAAATTTAATGTAAAATTATAATGTCAACTATTTTAAAAAACATTCATTGAAATTACATTTGATTCTTCTTAGTAAAAAAATTTTTTCTTCGTAACATCAAATAATAATTCAATTTCAATGGACATCGTAAATACATTCATTTAAAAAAACATTCATTTTTCAATGTAATGAAATTTATTTTTTACACTATGAATTTTTTTTTGAACATTTGGTGACATAATTTGACATTTCAAAATGCAAGACCTGTGTTAATGAAATTTTTTTTTAATCCAATTTAAAATATTTTTCTAGTTTTGTTATCAAATCTTAACTTGTATTCATTTTATTTATTGCGGAGTTGACTTATTTAAAATATTATAATTGATTTGAAGATATTTAAAGAGATATTATACATTTTTTACAGACTTGGACATTTAGAGAAATCATGGAATTTTTCACATTATGAGAAAAAATTCCTCTAAAAAATTTAAATAGAGAAATTTTTTTCACAACTTCACAAGTGTAAATTGAAAATTTTATTTTTTTTAAATATTGAGAATTTGGGCAAATTATTTTGCCAAACCCCTAATAAATACTCTAAAAAATCGATTTTTCAAATTTATAGTACTCTATCTTCTATATTTAAGAATATATTTCCTATTTTCATTTTTTCAAAAAAAAAATATATATATTTTTTTTTTTGAAATTTTTATTTTTTTTATTTAGGCTAATTTTACAAAAAATATCATTTTTTTGACAATTTTAAATTGATACCACTAGAGTAAAATTATATAAAAAATATTTTTTTTGTAAAATTTTAGGCCCAAGTCAAAAAATAAAAAAAAAATTTTTTTAAATTTTTTTTTTAGTGTTAATATTAGTAAAAAAAAAATTTTTTTGGTCATATATATTATAAATAATATATTAAAAAATAATAATTTTTCACTAGTCTAAATTTTTAAAATAATTTTTATTTGTTTAAAAAAATTTTTTTTTAATTTTGATTTTATTTTAATTGTCTTAATCAGTCTTATTAGTTGAAGGTTCAATTAAATAAAATGATAATAAAAATAGACAAAAATAGGAAATATTATCCAAAATTTTATTATAAAAAAATCAAAACTTGGTATTAATAAACAATATTATAAAATATTTTTTTAATTTCAATACAAGTTTTTTAAATATTATTTTAATGATTATTTGATATATCATTTTTTTATGAAAAAATGAAAAAAAATTTTTTTTTCAAAAAAAATTTAATAGTAATTTTTGAAAAAATACTAGACAAAAAAAATTTTTTTATTATAAAAATGTTGAGTATTAAACTCAAAAAATATTTTTATCAATTTAAAAAATTTAAATATAATTTATTGATAAAAAAATTTTTTTTGTAATATTTAAAAAAAAATAGAAAATTTCAATATATAAAAAATTTCCTAAAAATTTTTATATATAAAAAAAAAATTTTTTTTTTCTATCATAAATTTATTTAAAATATTTAGCTTAAATAAAAAAAAGTAATTTGAAAAAAAAATTTTTATATATAAAAAAAACTTATATAATTTTTAAAAAATTTTTACTAGAAAACTTCAATTAAAAAAATATAAAAAAATAAAATTTCAAGAAAAAAATATTTTCAATTTACAACAATTAGTCTAATTTCTCAACGGTAGAGCACCAGATCTGTGAAAAAAATCAAAGGTTACGAGTTCGAGTCCTGGAAAGTCGAAAAAAAATTCTATAATTTTTTTTTTTTTTATTACAATTTTTCATTTTTTTATTTAAATTAAAGTAACTGGAATTATTATCTCAATTTACAGTATTTTTTTTTTGAATTTTATTTTTCTGAAAGAACAAGTGTTCCTCAATTACCAAATTCCGGATCAAAGCTATTGATCAAATATTTTTTTTTCTGAAAGGAGTAGAAAATTTTAAAAAATTTTCTACTCCTAATAGTTACAATTAAAAAAATTTAATTTTTGAAAAAAAAAAATTTTTTTTTACTCGAAATTATCTTTTAAGATATAGGTCAAGTTACTCTGATTTAATAAACTTTTTTTCTATTTTTCATTTTTTTCTACACAAAAAAATGATAAAAAAAAATGATAAAAAAAATTTTTTTTTCTGAAAAAAATTACAATTAAAATTTTTATATATAAAAATCATTTTTGGGCTATAACTCAATGAGTCGAAATCTGGCATGTTTCTAAGTTTGACTAGAGAATTTTTCAGTTAAATTTGAATTATAAAATTGAAAAAAAAATTTCAAAATTTCAATTTTCAATTTACACTTGTGTTGAGCAAAAAAAAAAATAGATAAAAAATAGATAAAGTTTCTTTATTTTCTTATTTTTTTTGAAAAAAAATATGAGAGAAGAACATAGATAGAACTATAAAAAGATCAAGAATCAAAAATAATAAAAAATTGTATTTAAAGTATTTTGTTTTTTCGATAATTAAAACGAAAAAATGCCTCAGTTTGAATTGTTTCTAATTTCATTAAAGTTCTTTTTGTTGATTGTATATTTTTCACAATCGAAAAAAACCTTTCCACTTCAGTTGAGGTTGGTTGAACTGATAACAAATCCAAGACATATTTACTTAAGCATGGAAAAATATTTTTCATACTTAACCAAAAATGTATTGGACTTTGAGTTTGGATTGTTTCAAGTGTTTTCAGATAATGTTGAAACCTTAACCATTCTCCCAAAATTGAACCATTAATATATTCCAAAATTTCAGGTATGGGTAAATCTTCTTTTCGAATATTTGGTAAAATGTTTTCAGGACTAAACCAGTAGTACATTTTAATTACATCATCAGCAAGGTTAATTCTTGTTTCATATTGTTGGATACGCGTGAAAAAAAATTTAATTTTATCTTTTGTTTCTCTGAATTGTGGTTTTTCTGGCACAAAGTTATAAAAATTTTTGTATTCTAATTGAAAAAATAAAGTTTTAAAATTTATCCAATTTTTTATTGTCTGGTTAGAGATGCAGTGCGCTTGTAACCCTTGTATCAATGGTAGAATAAAAGAAGCAATGTATTCTATAAAAACCAATTCTTCTCAGAAATTTTTACTTGAAAGATGTTCAATCAAGATGTTTGACGTTTTGAGCGTTCTTCTAATTGAATAAATTGTTTCAATTTGTCTTTATTATGAAGCACCTCAATACATGTTTGTAACCAAGTTCCCCAGCGTGTAAGACAAGGTAAAGAAATCAATTTACCATTTTTTTGTAACCATCTTCTTTTTCTTCCTGCTTGTTTTCCAGCTTTAAAAAAATTTTTAAGCTTGGAACATACCAGATTTGCAAGATCAAATAAATCTATCAACTTAGCGCTTATTAAATGTAATGTATGGCATGCACATATGATATGTTTGATTTCACAAACTTTTGTTAAAGTCTTCCCCAGTTTGCAACATACGGGTGCACCATCAGATACAAGTGCTGTTATCTTTTTAAATGGAATTTCATAATATTCTAAAGATTTTCGAATAAAAAGTTCCATATTTGTTGCTGTCATCTCTTGTATTTCATCAAGTTCTAAAACCCACGTATCTGTTGAAGTAGCAGCTAATAACGCAACTAGTGGCCGAGATAAACGATCTGTTGCCTCATCAATTATTAAACAGAAAGATTTATCTTTTGTTTTGTGTTTCAAGGTTTTTTTTTCATCGTCGAGTAATTGTGGTAGAGTTCTTCGGACAGTTGTTCTCGATGGAAAAGTATGGACTGATCTAATCATTGGTAGATTTTGAACTTGGAACAAGTGTTGTGCCATGTTATACAGTCAGTTTCACTTTTAAGGCACAAACTTTCATCGAAATTTAAGGCACAAAAAAAATCTCAAATTAAAGCACAAAATTCAAATTCTAGTAAAAAAAATTGTAAAAAAAAAAATTCTAAATTTTGTGCCTTAATTTGAGATTTTTTTGTGCCTTAAATTTCGTTGAAAGTTTGTGCCTTAAAAGTGAAACTGACTGTAAGATATTCCAGATTTTAATAATATCTTGACAATATCTGATAACAAGCCAAGCGTGTGTGTTTGTAACATTTTAAGTGCATTGCAATGTTTTGATGAAGTAAAGTGTCGTTCCAGATAATATTTGATGGCAGTGATACAGTCAGTTTCAATTTTAAGGCACAAACTTTCAACGAAATTTAAGGCACAAAAAAATCTCAAATTAAGGCACAAAATTCAAATTCTAGTAAAAATAAATTGTAAAAAAAAAAATTCCAAATTTTGTGCCTTAATTTGGGATTTTTTTGTGCATTAAATTTCGTTGAAAGTTTGTGCCTTAAAAGTGAAACTGACTGTAACTGAATTACATTGGGTACATTGAACAAAATAATTTTCATTCAAAAACAAAGGTTGATTATCTACATTTTTTATTAGAATGAAATTCGAAAATGTTTCATCCTTTAACCAACTTTCAATATTTTGCAGTTTTCTTATATCTTCTCCAATTCTTGTTGGTATTGTTTTTATAAGTTTACCATTGCTAATTTCTGTTTTGAGCCTCACTCTTCTCTTGGATGGTAAACATAATGTTTCAGAATTGGTTATTTTTTCAATTTGTATTTCTTCTACCTTTGATTGATCAGTCACTTGATTGTTATTTGGTCGACTGCTTCTTTCTTTGGTCTTAGGTCCACTACTTTCTTTGTTAATTGCTGGTATGTTGCTCTTTCCATTCCCCTTGCATCTGCTTGTTATCTTCTTCTTTTCCTTTTCTTTTTCCTTGCACTTCTGCTTGCTATTGATCACTGGATCGTGCTTCACATTCTTCTTGCACTTCTTCTCAACGTTGATTGTTGTATCACGAGTATCACCCATGTTGCCCTTACTCTTCATCTTCTTTTTGTTATCTTCAATGCATTTGCTCTTCTTCTTGACCTTGCACTTCTTCTTTGCTTTGTTCTTCTTCTTTTCCTTGCTCTCTCCGTTGCTGGCTTGGTTACCAATGATCGCAACTTCTTTTTTTTGAACATTTTCTTCTTTTTCATGTATCTTCACGTTTGGGTCCTTGTTTTCATCCAAATACCCATCAAGTTCAAGGGCCTTCGAAACCAAACTCCTTATATGATCTATCAACATAGTTTCTACGTGAGTAACTCCAGTGAGACTTCTTCGGCGCGGGACACGTCACATCCTTTCTTTCTTGATTACATTCGTCGTCTTCTTCTTCAATGAATGTTTCTTCTTTTTCGAAAAATGTTTTTTCTTCTTCGATGAGTGCATCTTCTTTGATGTATGTCTCTTCTTCGACGACTGCCTATTCTTCTTAGATCTATGGTTCGACCGTCTCTTTTTTAAAAGTTGTACAAAGTTACTCCTTTTATTCGGCTCAGTGGATATTTTACGTTTCTTTCGTGTTGTCATCTCTATTATGATAATAAATAAAAAAAATCAAAAAAAAAAAAATAAATTCAAAAAAAAAAAAAAGAAACAAAAAAAAAGAAACAAAAAAAAATCAAAAAAACTTTCAAAAAAAAAAAAAAAGATAAGAAAAAGATAAGAGGAAATAAACAAAATTACCAATTCAGAACAATAAAAAAAAATGATTTTCAAAATGTGAAATTTGTTTAAATTCGATTTGAATTAGAATTTTATAATTCGAAACTGGATTGTTTAGAGTCAAATAAACTCGAATTACTACTCTAAATTCCTCTAAGAAATTTCACAAAAAGAAATGACGTATAATTTTTCTTCACAAAAAGAAAATGACTCAGTTTCTATTTAGAGTAAAAAAATTTGTTTACTCTAATTTCTTTAAAGCAATACTTCTATCATGAAATATTACTTCTATCCATTGTCTCGGACAAGGAGGAAAAATGATGATAGTGTAACATTTTTTTAATTAGAGAAATCTCTTTCTCAAAATTTCTGATCATTTTTCCTCATTTTTTCCAAGTCTGATTTTTTATTTATTTTTATTACTCGATTCTTGATTCTTTTTAAAAATTTTAATTTAAAAAATTCTAAATTTTTCGATCCAACACTGAAAATTACAATGATTGAGGAAATCGAAGAATTTGATTCCGGTTCTGATAAAGAAATTGATCAAAAAGTAAAATCACTTCCAGAAGATTCACTTCCCAACCCAATCAACAACAACAATAACAAATATTTGCAAAAAAATAAAAATATTCTCATGGAAAAATACCCATCAAATAAAATAATTATTAGTTTAAACCTTTTCAATTCAACAGATCATAAAGTTGAAAAGAAGAAACATGGAAAAGAAAATCACCAACCAAACAACTTACTTACACCAAATAGAATGGAGCATCGCAATTTATTTAGTAAAATATCTTCAAGTTTAATAAACAAACATATTGAATCAACAAATGTAAAATGTTCCAAAAAAAATAATTTAGTTTCTAAAATTCGATCCAACGAAGGTACACAAATGAATCATTTTTCAATTTATACAGAAAAAAACATAAAGCAAAGAACTTTAATGAACAAAAATACTTTAACAAAAATTCAAGATCTTTAAACCGTCAAGAACCAAGCATACCGGAAATAAAAAAAGATGAAAATTTTATTAAATTACTCATTGCGACAAACCAAATCTGGCCTTATAACAAAAACAAAATCATTATATTACTTCAAGAAATGAATTATCTTCCATATAAAATGAAAAATTTGAAATTTTTACAAATAGTTACTTCAAATGAAAAAATTAAAAATCTTTTTTCAAATCAAAAAATTACACAGTTGTTTTCAAATACATTTATCCAACAGTTATTAGAAATTATAAAAAACAAATTCCTAGAGGTAACAAAAGGAGAGAAAACTCAAGAAAAACAACATTTTCAACTTCAAAAAAAGGGAAAAAAAGAAAGAAAAAGAAATAAAAAAAAGTTGAAAAAATCAAAAGAAATCAGAAAAAAACTGAAGCACAAAAGAACGGGGAAATTTTTTAAAAAAATTAATGACAACAGAATTCTTGAACACACTTTACAAAAAAAAAATAAGAAGGTTCGAACAAAAGATCAAGTTGATGAGATTAATGAAAATGAAATAAAGAAAAACAATTTTAACAATTCTCGAAAGAGAAAAATAAATTCGAATGAACTTAAGCTAATTGACAAAGAAATAAAGCAAAAAAACAAAAAAAAACAAACGAATGATCAAAAAAAGAAATCAACAAAAATATTAGAATTGAATAGTAAGACTGATTTTGAAGATTTTAGTTCATTTTCTGATTCTTCTATAATAGATAGTAATGAATCACAAAAATTTGATAATGAATCTGAATTAAAATTTATGAAAAAATCTCAAACAGATAAATCAGAGGAATCAGAGGAATCAGAGGAATCAGAGGAATCAGAAGAATCATTAGATACCGATGATATCTATAAAATTGTCGAACTAGAAGAAAAGAAAAAAATTGAACCTTCACAAAATTATACGAATAACATCAAGTCCTCATTCAAATCAAATCAAGAAAAAGAAAGTTCAAATACTGTTGAAAATAAAACAAATGAATGTCAATTCGATGTTGAAGAATTTTTCCAATTGTCTTCTGAAAAAGAAGAAATCCTTGAGATAAATACAGATATTGAAGAAGAAAATTTGATTGAAGATGATCTAAATCTTGAAAAGAGTTTTGAAAAAAATCAGATCGATGTTAATATTCCTTTATGCCCAATATGTGAAAAAATGCAAGATAAGTATGATCATAATTTTCATTGTCCGTGGATAGCAAAACTGACAGAACTTCAAAAGGAAAGATTGGAAAACATTATGAAACAAAAAAATTTTCATTCAATGCATGAATCACTAAGATTAATGCAAGTATTTAAAAATAACCGTCGCATACAAGAAAATGTTTGGCGAAATCTTTTTTTAACAGGAAAATATCCAGTTAAAAATAATGCAAAAGTTGGGAGAATTGGAAGAATTAAGAGAGTTGATGATTTAAATACTTTTATGTCTAAACAACAGATAAATAATAAGAAGAAGACACTAATAAATGATAATTATAAACAAAAAATCCCAAAAATACAAACTAACGATAAAGAAGAAATTAGATCACAATGTATATTGTTTTTAAAAAAATTGATTTTAAAATCAATGGGGATACTACAAACTAACCCGAGCCTACCAGATTATCTAAATAATTTATTGAGAATATTTATAAATGTCTATTTATCACAATTAATGGAATCGGGGAGATTTCATTCAATTTTTAAATTAGAACTTGCTTTAAGTCTTAATAAAATCGAAATTGATATCGGGGATAATGACTTTCTTGATTTAGCGGAACAAATAAAATTATATATTCAAAGTCTTAATCAATTTAAGGAAAAAAATAAGAACTAATATTTTTACTAATTCATCTTCACTCTCTTTAAATTGAAAACAATTTTATTTATTATTTAGAATTTTGGAAAAAATTAAATCTATATAAAATAATAAATATTCATGTTTTTGTATGGGATAAGAATAATACATTCTTTACCATGAAAATTTTAAGTGTTGTTTTTTTCTAAAATGTTGTTTGATGTATTGAAATAGAGAGTAAGAAAATAAAATGTTAACAAGAGCAAAAAAATAAATATTTACACTTTTAAAGCTGATTGGAATTTTTATTTCATTTTGGCAATTTTTTTATTTGTTAATTTTTAAAAAAAACCTTTTTTGAGACAAAGAAAAATGAAAAAAGTGAAAAAAATAGAAAGTATTCTTATAAAGAGAAAGGAGAAAAAAAGAGTTTTTCGTCATTGTTAAAAAATGATCTTTCCAAATTATTTAAAATTATTTCAAATAATTTGAAAGCCCGTTGAAAAGATTTTCAAACCATTAAGTAAATGTCGGTGATTCACACCAGAGTTGAAACGGCTGTAGATTTCTCATATTTTAAACTTTTAAATTCGAAGTAATTTTTTTACTAACACTCTTTTTCTATCATATTCCCAATAAAAAAAGTAAAAATTTAGTTAGGAGTTCGAAATCCATTCCAGATTATTAGTTTGAAAAAAAATATGGCAATTGTTTTTACAAAATCAAATGAAAACTGAGAATTGTTTTTGAGTAAATTTCAACTCCATCTTTCATATCTGTGCCTTGAGATAAAATTTTCATGTCTTTTAATTTGTTTTTAATGATATTTTGGATATGTGTGAAAAAAAATGATTCAAAATTATATATTAAATTGATCACTTTTTTATTTTGATGAAAAAGTTTTTGGTAATCATATTTAACAGTAAATTGAATTTGGAAATCAGGTATTGAATTATTAAAAGTTAAAACTATTCTGATTATTTCAAAAAAAAAAAAATGCTGAAAATTAAAATTGAAAACTTCCAATTCACTTTGGATTTTAGATAAACAAAAATATGAAAAAGAATAATATTTTAGCAAATAAATTTTTTTTGTTTGAATAACTCCAACTCTATATTATTAATAGACATTTAAATTTTTATTGTATAAAGGAAAATTTTAAATGACTCAATTTATTAGAATTTCAGTTTTTCTTTTTTTATTTAATAATGTCGCAAGGTACCAAAAATTAGAAAATAATAATATTTAGTTTAATCTTTATTTTGAAGAGTTTTATTCAAATCTAAATATTCTATAGGAAATAAAATCATTTTCAATAATGAAAAAAGAAATTGTAATTTGTTTGTCTCAAAAATACTTTGATAAAAAAATTTATTTTGATTTATGAATTTTTAATGGTTTGCAAAGGATTATTCTCAAAGCAACCAACATCAGATGAAATGCCTTATTGTATTATTAAAGTTTATGTGATTGTTGAAAACTTGTGAAAATTCGAATTGGATAAAATTGGAAAATAATTTTGACTTAAATGATGATTAAATTATTAATTTTGAATTTTTTTGATCACTGAAAAGATTTTTTACTCTTTTGTTTTCAAAGATTACTTGGGTACCGATTTTCAATAAAATCTAATGCAAATTGTAATAAAATCTTCAGAAAAATTTGGAGATAAATTTCTATGTTAAAAATAAAATTTTTAAAAATGAAAAAAAATTTTGATCATTAAAAAAAATATTTCCATAAAAAAGACTTAACACCAACAATTTTATTTCCAAAAAAATTTAGAATTTTGAAATTTTTAGATTCTCAAAAACAAAACTATAGAATCAATAGAAATTGAATTTGTAGTGCGAGAGTCTAAATTCAAAAACATTCGTAAATACTAACTTGGGTTGTTACGTCCAAAATCCCAAAAAGAAAATTAATTTCACCTAAAGTAAATTGAAGTATCTAGAAACCTGATTTTAAAAAATAATAAAGAATTAGTTATTGTTTTAGAATTAATGGTTCATTCATCTCAAAATCGTAAAATTCACAAAAAAAATAATTTTATTAAAAATACTAATTTGGAAAACCGCGGAATATTTATTTATTTATTAATTTTTTTTTAAATATATTTTCAGTCGATCCAAGTAAATCATTAATTTTTACAATTTCTTCATCCCAGATTGGAACTAAATCATTTCTTTCATATATATAAAATTGTTCATTTAATTGTAAATTATTTTTTAGATGTTTCTTGACTTCTTCTGATATAATTTTTGTTGTAATTAAAATTTTGATTATATTGAAATTTTCCTCATTATTGTAAATTTGTTGTTTAAATATCTTCTTTTCGAATGTTCTTAATTTAATAAGAATAGTTTGTATATCAGAACTATTTAGTTTACTATGACCAAATTTTAATTGAAATAAATAAAGATCTTTCTCATTTTTTATTATTTGATCAATCCCTTTATCTGGTATTGGTTTATAAATAATACCACTTTTTAAATTCATGAACTTGTTAAATGGGATATTTTTTCTTTTAAAATCTTTCCAAATGGAGTGTGAAAGCTTGGTCTTTTCATTAAATGTTAAAATTGTGAATATTTGTGATTCGTTATATAATTGAAAATTGATGTTTTTTAAATTTGCTGGATCATTTTTTAATTTTTTTTTATTTTTCGTTAAGGATTTAAAAAAAACCATTTCAATCACTTCTCCTAATATCCCACTTTGATTCATTATTGATAATTTTTCAATTAAGGATATATCTAAAGAAGAATACGATTGAAAAGAATAATACCAATATTGAAGAGGAATTCCAAATGAAATCTCGGATCTCTTATAATAATTTAAAAGTCTTAGATCGATGAGAGATTTTAGAGATTCATTATTTTCTGATAATTCTTTATGAGCCTTAATCCTAATGTGTGGTATATCAAACCAATTAAAAACCTTTTGTTGTAATAAAAGTTGTCGTATTTGATGAAAATAATTTTCATATTTGGGATTTATTACATATAACACATATTTCTGTTCCCAAATAATTAATTCTTGCTCAAATATTTTATCGAATATTTTCTTGTATGCCTTTTCAATTTTTTTTTCTTTTTCTTTTTCTTTTTCTTTTTCTTTTTCTTTTTCTTCTTCTTGTTCATTTTCAATTTTAATTTCAATTTCCTTTTCCTTTTCTTCTTCTTGTTTATATTGTTGAACTTGTTCTTTAACTTGCTTAATTATATATATAAATACTTTTAAAGAATTTTGAGATATTAAAAATAATTTTTCAAGATTAATATATTTGGGATTAAATTGAAAAATTCTTAATGCATCAATTATGTCTTGTTGTGAAGTAAATGAATTCAATCTAAAGGGTACATATTTTTCATCGTTAAAATTATATTTACGATATAATTGAAATTTAATTTTTAGAAATTTTTGATAATCAACTGATGATGTAAATAATAAATCATGTAAAAATGAAGATGATCCACTAACAATCACTCTTATATTTTTTTTGTTCAGACCTATATAATAACATTCTTCTATTATCTGTTGTTTTAAAAATTTCTCTTTTTCAGTCTTATTTTTATTAATGAAAAATTCTTGAAATTCATCAATTAAAAAGATTATCGTTGTTTGGATTTGATTTAATAAATCATCTAAAGTGTCCAAAATTGATTTTAATTCATCTTCTTGAACAATGATCTTTTTTTTTTGAAAAAATTTCTTAATATATTCAGTTGGTGAGATTAAATTATCTTCTTTGATTTCATAACAATGAATTTCTTTTCTAATTGTTGGTAAATTTTCTTGTAATAGTTTTAATAAAAATGTTTTCCCACATCCCCTTGATCCTGTAACACAAAAACAATAACCTCGATCCAATATGTTTTCTGTATTCCAATAGAAAAAAAGATGTTGTAAAAATACCAAACGAGATGAGTTAAGGAAAAAGTCAATTTTTTTTTTTTTACACAAATCTTGAAATTGTTGCATCACATTTCTCCATGGTTTAATATGAACTTTTTTTTTTTCGAGGTCTTGGTTTTGAGTTTGGTTGTTTTTGTTTTTGTTTTTGTTTTTGTTTGTTCAATCCGATAGTTTTATTTAATGAGAAGAGAATTATTAATTTAAATAAAAAAGTTTAATTTAAAAAATTTTTTTTTTTTTTTTAAAGCAAAGATTGGAAGTAAAAAGTTACTTTGTGGTTGTTCGAAATTCTTTTGATTTAGAGAAAGCGATTTTGTTCTTGTTGTAAGTGCGTTCATATTAACTCTTTCAAATTGTTTATCGATCCTCTTGTTTTGTTCTTTGATCTGTTCATTTTGCTCTTTGATTTGTTTATTTTGCTTATGGATTTGAATATTTTGCTTGTCGATTTGTTGGGTTTGTTTGTCGATCTGTTCATTTTGTTTATCGATTTGTTCGTTTTGTTTGTCGATTTGAATATTTTGTTCTTTAATCTGTTTTTCTTGTTTGTCGATCTGTTTTTCTTTTCTCTCAATTTTTCTGTTCAATCTCTTTAAATTTGTTTTCTTTTTCTTTAATTCTCTTTTTTCTTTTTCTGTTAACTTTGATTCCTTTTCTTCTATTTCATCAATTTCGATTTCTAAATTATCAGATTCCTCATAAAGCTCATTAAGTTCCTTTTTCATTACATTTCTTTTATCTTTCATTTCATTAAGATCATCTTTCATTTCATCAAGTTCTTTTTCAAGCTTGGTTCTTCTTGCTTCCATATGTTTGCGAACTTTGATCATGTCGTCACGTTCCTGATCAAGCTTTTTCATTCTTTCTTCCATTTGTTTTTCTCGTTCACTTTTTTTTTGTTCTTGTTTTGGATTCATGACCAATTGATTGCTTTTTAAAAAATTACAAAAACATTAAAAAAGAAAAAAAATAAAAAATTTCATCGGATAAATTTAACAATACAAAAACAACAGGAACCACAAGAACCACGGAAATAGTATTGATTGTCAGGTTGTTAACTTCAAGTGTTGACAAACTGACAAAGAAAAAAAGAAGCAAATAACAATAATTTTAAATTAATTCAAGACTTCTCTAAAAATTTCCCTTGACTTTTACAAATCTTTGACACTTGACAATGCTTGAAAGATAATTTCCAACACTTTAAAAGGATTGAATGGATTGGAAAAGTCATGTAACATTTTGTAGTGTATTTTTTCAAATCATTTTTTTATTTTTTTTTTTACAATCAACCAAAAGGAAAGTGAACCCAAAGGAACAATATGGAACCAAATGGAACCAAATGGAACCTAATGAACCAAATGAACCAAATGAACCAAATGAACCAATCAAAACAAAAAGAACCAAATGGAACCAAAAGGAACCAATCAAAACAAAAAGAAAGAAAAAAAGAAAAGCTTGAAAAGAAACGTGACGAAGTGAAAGAGGAACTTGATGAAATGCACCAAGTTCGAAAAACAAATGAAAGAAAGAAGAACAAAGTTTGAAAAGGAACTCGATCAAATGGAACAAAGAAGAGTCAAACTCAAAAACAAAGTTGAACAAACGGAACAAAGAAGAGCGTAAGCAAATGGTGCAAATAAGAACCAATCTTGAAGAAGCACTCGAAGGACTGAAAAAAGAAATTGATAAACTCTATGATGAATTTGATTGTTTCGAAATCGAAATTGAAGAATTCTTTGAAAAAAAAAAAGATAATCCGAGTTAACTAAGAAAGAAAAAGGAGAACTGAAGAAAAAGAAATTCAATTTTACAGAAAATAGTTTAATTTAATTGAACAATTGGACCTTCACTTGATATTTTTCTTGCTTCTCTTTGTTTTTAAAAATATCAATTCTCAATTCTATCTAAAAACAGTTTGTTTTTTGTTTTATTTGATTCCTGTCTCAAAAAGAACAAACCAAAAATTCTTTTGGTGATTTGAAATTTAAATTCCAAGTTAAACATTTAAAGAAATGAATGAAAGATCCCCTTTTTTTTTCAAGAATTAATTTTGTTTTCCATTTTATTAATTTAAAGTCAAAAGATGCTAAGATCTCTCAAATAAATATTTATCCATTTGAAATAGAAATTTTAAACAATTGTTAACAATTCTGTGTTGTTTCTATCTAGATAAATCTATCCTGACATGTTGATATATAGTTAATATTTATTCGAAAATTGTTATAAAATGTTCTAAAAACAATTCTTTTTACATTACTATTATCATTGATCTAATTTATTTCAAAAAAAAAGAATTCACTTATAGAGTAAACTATATAATTCACATAATTTTGATTCAAAAACCTAAAATCCTTTTTGGAAAAATAAAAAAAAATTTTTCCAAAAATCAAACAGTTGTTTATATAGATATACAAAACATGTTTTCAAAGTGTTTCCAAACTATAGTGAAAATTTCTGTCCAGACTTTCCTTACATACTACTTTCTATCTGAGCATTATCCACTTTGAGTGTACTTTTCATAATTCATATAATATTGATTCAAAAATCAAAAAAAAATGCAAAAATTTCGAGTTGTTTATATATATTGATCAAACATGTTAGCAAAAATATTCAAAATTCAAATCCATTTAGAGAAAGAGAAATTCTGTCCAGACTTTCCATACGTACCTAATTCATTTCAAAAAATTTTTCACTCTAAGAGTACTTTACATATATCACATAATCTTTATTCAAAAATCATTCAAAAAATTTTTCAAAAATTTAAAAGTGTTTATAAATATATAGACAAAAATTGTTGACTAAAATTGTTACAAACTTTCATTTTAGAAAGATTATCTACAGACTTTCCATATATACCTACTTTCTTTCAAAATATTATTCTCTCAGACTATACTTTACATAATTTATATAATTTTGATTCAAAAAATTTGGAGTTGTTTATATATATGTACAAAACATGTTTTCAAAAAATTTTACAAACTTTTTAGAAAATTTCCATCCAGACTTACACTTAGGTACCACAAGTATTTTCAAAACATTATTCACTCTGAGTGTACTTTCTATATATCATATAATCTTGATTTAAAAATGAAGCAAAAATTTTTCCAAAAATTGTATGTAGTTTATATATATGGTTAAAACATATCTCAAAAATTTTCCAAACTTTTCCTAGTATTTCTAACCAGACTTTCCTTACGTACCTATTTTTTTTCAAAACATGATTCACTCAGAGAGTACTATACATATACCATATAATGTTGATTCAAAAACCAGTCAAATATTTTTCCTTTGAATTTCGAGTTGTTTATATATATATGGACAAAATATGTTTTCAAAAAATTTTCAAACTTTTTTCGGGAAATTCTATATGGACTTACTTCGTGTACTTAATTCATTTCATAACATTATTTACTTAGAATGTACTTTATATACTTCATATAATATTGTTTCAAAAATCAGTCACAAATTTTTCTAAAAATTTGGAGTTGTTTATATATATAGACAAAACCTGTTTTCCAAAATTTTCAAAATTATATAGAGAAATTCTGTCCAGACTTTCCTCAGTACCTAATTTCTTTCAAAACTTAATTTTTCACTCTAAGGGTACTTTACATTTATCACATAATCTTGATTTCAAAAATCATTTTATAAGTTTTTTTTCAAAATTTCGAGTTGTTTATTTATCTTCATTCGAGATGGGAAATTTTCAAAATTAATTTAAGAGTATTGGAATGTACAAGTTATTCGAGAGTACCTTAATTACTAAACATTAAATGTGCCTTGGAAGTTTTTATGAGCTGATAATTGTTTCTTTGTTTTTTAAAAAAAAAAAATAAATGAAGTTTATTTTTTTATTTTCCTTTCTTCAAAGGTTCTTTGTTTTTTTGTTGGATTTTATTATAAGACAGATGTTAAAATGAAGTTTTTAAATATCTTTTTTAGAAATAAGAAAAAAAAAATTAACAATTTTTGAAAATAGAAGGAAAAAAATGTTGAATTTTGTTTTGAATTTAGAGATCAATTTTAAAGTTTTAAGTTGAAATGTGTGTACAAAATAATCCTCTAGTATATTGTTTGTGAGATATTCTACAACACTTTTTTATTTTTCAACTTATATAAATTATTTCTTTACTTGATTTAAAACTAAGAAAGGCTAAATTGATTATATTTTACTTATTTTTTTCTTCTTTTGGGCTTCTTGTTTTGAAAAACATAAGCACAGTCTATAAGAATAATTATCAAGACAAAATTCAACAAAAAATTCACTACTCACACCTTATACCAACTTCAACCTTGACTAGAAATTAAAAATAAACAATCCAATTCAAAATCCTTTTTAAATATTCACAACAATATCCAAAATAATAATCTAAATTGAACAACAACAGCAGCAACAGTAACTGCAACAGCAACAACAGCAACAACAGCAACAACAACAACAACAACAACAACAACAACAACAACAACAACAACACAGTAATCTATCACTAGATCTTAAATTTCACTTTTAAGGTAGATGTTCCAAAAACAAAAAATTTGATCTTTTTTTTTTTTTTTTGCTTTTGAAAATTGTCAACCAATTAAAATTTCAAAAATAGTAGAAATGTATTTAAAAAATTTTTCAAATTGTTTTTTTTGTTAATTCTTTGTTTAAATGTATCTTAAAAACAAAATTAGTTGTAAAAAAGTCTAGAAAATAACTTACTAAAATGTTCCAAAAGGTCACAAAGTTCAAAAAACTAAAAATAAAATTTATGATTTTTAACCCTTAAAAAAACACATTTTATTTTGACATAGGCTTGTTTTTGAAAAAGTCCATGTTAAATTTTAAAAAAAAGGTGATATAAATTTCATTAAAAATCTTCTATATATATACAAATATATCTTAAAAATTGGATGGATGATATATTTTTTTCTAAAAAAATCGAAAGTGCCACCTAGCTATGTAGCGACATCCTGTCTCAGATGAGATATATATATATATATATGACTTAGGGTATGGGGTTAATGTACTCTTTAATTGGAACTCAAAATCAATGAAAAACACCAATTAATAAATATTTTTCGTTTGACGAATGTTATAGTAATTGAATTAGGATCAATTTACAACAAAAAATGTGAATTATTTTACTAATAAAAATTTTGAGATTAAAATTACAATTACTATTTTGTTGGATCACTTATGAGCTTTTCTTAAAAAAAAAAAAAATTTGAATTAAGTAGAGAAGAAAACACTCACACCAAACCCTAAACAAAAAAAAGAGTTTCATAATCATCAAGCAACTTTAAAGGAAATCTAAAATCAAAAAAGGAGAAAAATTAATGGGTCTATGGTTATCATTGAAGATACCTTTGAAAAGTAAATTCAAATAACTTTTTATGAATTCTCTTGAATCTTTTCATTAGTCGTCCATTGTAAGTTGCAAATTCTTATTTTCAACATATTTGTATCGTTCAAATTTTGAAAGATTTTACAGTAACAACCTATTTCACACTTTAAAATTGTTGATTTTTCGTCAAATTTTAATCTAAGAATTTCAAAAAGAAACAACAATTTATGAATAACTCATCAAAATATCAACGTCCATGTTTTTGAAACTAATCACTCACATTTGAAATTTGTTTTTGCTTTTCAATTTTTATTTGTTCCAAAATTAAAAGAATTTCCAAATGATGTTCTGAGTTGAAATTTGCAAAGCTGTCAATTTTC
This sequence comes from Anaeramoeba flamelloides, assembly GCA_027625915.1. NCBI lineage: Eukaryota > Anaeramoebidae > Anaeramoeba > Anaeramoeba flamelloides. The sequence continues at coordinate 32,330 of JANTQA010000056.1, forward strand.
AAGAAAGGAATTAGACTTGATTTGAGTTAAATCACAAATTTGATTTTAAAATACAATTACAAATCCGACAGAAAGAGTGTTCCTATACCTAACCTGAAAACAAATATTCAAATTTTTAAAAATTTAATATAGACAAAGTGAAAATTATCTGTTTATTCACAATCCTATAATCCGTTTGTTAAAATTCATAAAGTCCATTTCCCACTTACTTTGATAATGTTGAATTTTTATGATTTGGTTTTGTTTTCCAAAACTAACCTAACAGAATAAATTTTTTAAACAAAATCAAAAAGGTGAACATATTCAAAAATGTATTCAAAAACAAGAAAAGAGAATTAAGTAACGGTAGAAAAAGCCTTCTAAAAATGGAACTTTTAGCGTTTTAACAAATTATATTGTTTTGAAAAATAAATTCTGTTAACAGATCAAAAAGAAATCCAATCCAAACAATCCAATATTAACACATATAAAATAGTCATCAAAATCATGTAACACACACATTTTATGAATTATGAAATGATTAGAAATCAACAGAGTTCACTAAAAAATTTTCGATTACTGTTTCAAATCTAACACACTTTCCAATACTTACAGCCAATTTCCAAATCATTAAAATTTTCACCCTCGTTTAATGAAACTGTACAATCTTTGTAAATACTCATTCGAAATTTTGTAATCTTGATTCATTCATTTTTTTTTATTTTTGTTTATGTTATTTTTTTTTTTTATGTAAAATAACAGAAAAATTTACAAAACATTACTCTGTCTTTTGTCATAAAAAATTCACAATCCGAAACAAATAATTCAAGTTGAACAATTTCAAAGCATACGTCATAATGGATCAAAACGAAACAAAAAGAATAACACTACAATTACCAAAAACACACCATGAGCAACAGCAACAGCAACAGCAACAAGTTAATTCAACAGATGTGCTTTGTGAGGCTTGTGGAGACAATTTCGCATCTTTTTTTTGTACAAATTGTTACGCCAATTTTTGTGTAATTTGTGATCAAACGATCCATAAACCGAAATTATTCAAATCCCATGTTAGAACTGAACCCAAAATAAGTAACACTTTCAAAATCTTCTCTTTTTTATTTGTTTGTTTCAAATTATTTGGTTTTAAATAAAACAAAGCAACACAAATTTTAAAATCAATTCCGTTTTTCGACTTTAAGACGACATAAAAGAGTGCCTTTTATGTATTTGAAATCTTTTCGATCATTTTTATCAACAAAACAAAACAAAACAAAACAAAACCAAACCAAACAAACACTGAAAAAAAAACAAAGCCAAACAAAACAAATAAATAAACAAAAAAGAAAAAAAAACAAAGCAAAGTTGAACTTGATAAATTAAAAAAAAGTTGTAAAACTTTTTCAAAAAATATAATCTTCCGAAAAAGGATAACCAACAAAAACAATTTAAACTTACTGTTGGGATAAAAATATTTGACAGAGAAAAATAGTTGGACAGTATTTTGAATAGTTCAGATTAGTAAAATTGCATATCCAAATGCTGCTTTTGAGAACTATTCGAATATTATCTGAACTTCAGTATTCAAACCTGTAAAAAGTTCATTAAACTCGAGTATCTATAGAATACTCATTTTTTTGTTTGATAGATAGACTCAGCAGATTTTGCTATTTTGTAAAAACATTCAAGTTTTTAGTCAAGTTTAGAATTGATTTGGAAAGTGATAATTTTTTTGTTTTTGATGTATATTTGGATCAGATTTTTAATAAGTACTTTTAAATTGATCAAAAGTTGTTTAAAAAGTAGATTGTTGTTATTTTCTATGTGTTTGTTTCTCAAATCTTGGAAATTAAATTCCAATTTTACTAAAATTTGCAATTAAAAATACTGTCAAACTATTTTTCTCTGTCCAACATTTAGAACCCAACATTTAACCAAGAATTTTCCAAATAATGATAAATTCAAAATATTGTCAAGATTTGGTAAAATTCAATTTCCCAAAAAATTTTCATCTTGATCGATCAACTTTTTTCACGAAAGTTTTCGATTTAAATATACCAAAGAAACTTTTAAGAAATTGTTTACAATGAAAATCTTCTATGTTTGGAAATAAATTGAAAAACTAGGTAAGTAACAAATTATAAAAAAAGGAAATTGAACTAAAAATTGTTTTGAAATATTTTGGAATTTATCAGTATTATAAGAGTTTTTATTTTTTGTCACTCAGACAACCAAATGAAACAAGATTACCAAGTGCCCCTACAAATTTGAAAATATATCTATATCTATATCTCTATCTATCTATCTATCTATCTATCTATCTATCTATCTATCTATCTATCTATCTATCTATCTATATATATATATATATATATATATATATTTAAGTTTTCAACATCTTATCACACATGTGCAAAATTAATTAAAAAAATTTGAAGATTTTTTAATGTGAATTTGTGTTTTTTTTTTTTTTTCACTAAACTATGAGATTTTCCCGATATGCCTCCCTCGACCGATGGAAGAGGAGATCTTATCAGTATAATTACTGATTTTTAGAAAATCAAATTTTAGTATTTTATTTAAGGGAGCAGCACCTAAGAATCAAAATTTTCACTTTTTCTACCAAACTTTCAAATTCAGATCTTAAAAAACAAACAACATTATCGTTACTTTTAATTTCTGTGATTTCTGCAATTTCTGTGATTTCTGTGATTTCTGCGATGATTCCGAAAGAGACATATACCACTTTTTTTTCTTCTTTTATTATCTTTAACATTTATTACTGATATATTTTAAATTAATGAAGAACTATTTATCCAACCCCTTTATAAAAAAAAAAAAAAAATAAAAAAATTAAAAAAACAAACAAAACAACTACTCTTTGAAATTTAAATATCTCTTAAATATTCAAATCAGTTGAAAAATTGTAATAGTATTTTGTCAATTTAACAATTTATAAAATGAAGAGGAGAAAAAGTTCTAATAAAAATAAAACATTCCATCTTAGATTCAAATAAATAATATAGTAAAAACAATATTTTTTAACCACATCTGTAATCATATTTTATGTTATTTTTATAAAGAAAATTAAATAAACAATAAATTGTTTTTTAAACTAAATAAAACGAATATCCGATTTGATTAAAATTAATGTCAGGAAATAACATTAATTTTGTAATTATGAGAAATTAAAAAGACAAAAAAAAAAACTCAATAATTGTTTTAAAAACTTTTACTATTTTGAAAGAATTTATTTCAATCCTTTTTATTTTATTCGTTTGGAAACTCTACCTGAAACAAGAATTTTTTTTTTTCAAAACAATTACAAACATATTGTATAATTTCTCATTTATCAAAATTCTGAAAAAATTTTGTAGAGGTTCCATTGAATCTGGATCAGGAAAGAAAGAGAAAACATCAAGTAACATCTTCTGTTAGAATTGAAAAAAATGAAGGTCAAAAAATCATCAACGAAGATGAAGGGAGAGAAAAAGAGAAAGAGAAAGAGAAAGAGAAAGAGAAAGAGAAAGAGAAAGAGATTATAATAGAAGAACAAAAGAAAAAAAGATTTCGGAAATTAGATTTGAAATCAAATAAAAATGGAGAGTCTGATCTTGACAAAAATTTTTTATTACTTTTTGAGCAATTTCAGGATGAAAAAAATAAAGCCGAATTATTTAAATTGTATCTCGAAGTAGAAAAAGAAAAAGAAAAAACTAAACAAGTAACAGAAACAGAAAAAACTAAACAAGTAACAGAAAAAACTAAACAACTCCAAATCCAATTAGAACTAAAAAATAATTTTGGAGCAACAACAACATCTAATTCAGAATTTACCATAAATAACCAACTGAAAAAGAATGTTGTTATACTAAACGAAACCCCATTCAATTATGGAAATGCTTCAATCGAAGAAATCGAAAATCTTCAAATATTACTCAAGCAATTATTTGAACCTCATCAAAAAGAAATTCAAAATTCAATTAATCACAAAAAACTTGTGAAAATTGCAGTAAAAATATTTTTAGAACTGGAATCACCATTCTTCACAATCAAGAATAGAGAAAAATTTGCGATTCCAAATCTTGAAAGTATAAATAAACCTGATTTTTGGATTGAATATCAAAATCATTGTGAAGAAATACATAAGCAGAAGCCCGATCTCTTACATATTCTTGGTTTTATTGATATCAAAAATTGTGTAAGTTCAATTATAAGCAATTACTCAAAAGGACAAGCAGAAAAATATGTCAAACGTGTGATTGAAAAAATTTCAATTGTAAGAAACAGTTTTTTTTGTATATTGACTGATTTACAAAAAGCACAAATCATATTATACAAAGCTGATCAAGAGAAGTTTTACCAAAGTCCTCTTCTAGATTTTATTCCTGTTCTAACACATTTATGTCTGAACCCAAACAATTTTGATAATTTTGATCTGAAAATCAAATGCAAAGAAAAAACATTTCAATGTGTTAAAACAATTGCAATAACAAAATTATCTTCCGTATTTCATCTCAGTAGAAAAAAAATTGAAAAAATTGAAAAAACCGAACAAGTAAAACTAGTAGTACAGGGAAAGGGGAAGGGACAGGCAAAGAAAAAAGAAAAAGAAAAAGAAAAGGAAATTGAAATTGAAATTGAAATAGAGCAAGAAAAAGAGCAAGAGCAAGAGCAAGAGCAAGAGCAAGAGCAAGAGCAAGAGCAAAAATTAAATTAATTGGTATTGAAATTATGCAATCAAACACATCACTTCGAAAGAGAGAAACATACTCTTGAAAGAATAATGGAAAAATTCCAACAAAGAGAAAAAGAAAAAGAAAAAGAAAAAGAAAAAGAAAAAGAACAGGAAAAAGAACAGGAAAAAGATGTAGAGGTATTTAAGGATCATTTTATAAAATTGGTTTTTTCTGATCACAACAAGAGAATTCTATATTTGAGTCCTGTTGGAAAGCAAATCGATACATCAGAATTTATTTTAGATTTTTGGGAGAATGTAATTAAGTGTGTAGAGCTGTTACATAATTTTGGGATCTTCCATCGTGATATTCGAATTACTAATATTCTTATCAACAAAAATAATGAAAACCTTCCCTTAATTATCGATTTTGGATGTGCAATCAAAAAAGATGATGAAGTTTATTTTGAGGGTGGAGGGCAATTCTTGCTAAAAAACAAAAGAGAAGAAGAAGAAAACAATGGCAACAAAAAGACAAAATTTACTATAGCTGAAGAATATCAAATCTTGGCTAATTCTGTTTTTTATGGTTTCAAACATCTAATCAAGAATATAAATTTTCCCATTTGGTTTGAAAAATACAAATTCAATTGGTTCAGATATTACAAATTACTCTATGATCGGGTTGGTAAGGAGATAAATGAATACCCCATAAAAGATGCAGAGTCTACAAAAGATTTTTTTGATTTATTAAATAAAGCTATCAATTTGAATAGCCACAAAAACAACTAACAAACCAGAAAAATGTCTTTTTTTGAAAAAAGAATACAATTAGAAAAAAGAATACGACTGAAATTCACTGTTGTCACAAAAAATTGAGATTTAACAAAAAAATGAGATATTTTTTTTTTTTAAAAAAGATTTATGACTTTTTGAATACACAAGTGGAAACCTTTTTTAAAAATTAAATTTGTCAAAAAATTTTGACTTGTTTACTTATATGGTTTAAAAGATGTTTTCAAAAATTTTTCATATCCATTTAGAGAAATTCCATCCACACTTTCCATACGTACCTAAGTTATTTCAAAACATTATTCACTTAGAGTGTACTTTACATATATCATATAATTTTGATTCAAAAATCAGTCAAAAAATTTTCGAAAAAAACCAGAAATTATCATCTTGTTTGAGCGAAACGAGATTTCTGACTCATAAATCGTTTTTGCGCCTTTCCTTACACACACATTCTTTTACACCATTAATTAAACAAATTTCTTTGCGTCTTGCCTTTCATCAACATCCACACCAAATGCTAACACCCCAATGACTAAGCCGAATAAAATACACTTTAGGCGATAGCTCTCCTTACTCGCGCGAGAAGCGCCAATAACAACTTCATCAATAACATCATTATTATTAACATTCGAATTAAAATAAATAACATTTAAACATTAACATTAATATTAACAAAAATTCAAACTTTGATAATTTTATTTTTAATTTGTAAATTCAAAAATAACAATAAACTTCTGTGCAAAAATCAGTAACTTCAGTTCCTGGATGAGGTTTCTTGTATCTGCATAATAAATGATGGAACAATGAATAACAGTATTTCTGCAACTCAATAATCATTCAACTAACAATTCAAATCACAAAAACTTTCAATAATATTTTTTTTCAAAAAATTCACTTGTTTTAATAAAAGTATCTATAACATCTTGCTTTTCATTTATAGTTACAAAAACATCTTTTTCCAAACAAAAATTACGATCATTGTATGATCATCACTTAAACCTAAAAGTATATCTGATGATCAAATTGATCTATTCATTGTTTAGTATATATATATACTTACATTGTGTAAATGATTTGTTTCAAAAAATTTATTGGTCATTTTAATCATTAATTTTACACATGTTTCACAAAATTTTAAATTCAAATATCATTCCCTAAAATAGCCAGCATATTTTAGCTTTGAAAAACCCACATTGAGAACAAGAAAAATGAGATTGTTTTTCTAGACATTTATTGCAAACTTCAACATGATCATTTGGTTTGCAAGTTTGGATCTGTTTTTTGATTTTTTCCTTTTTCTTTCTTTTCTTTCTTTTGTTTGGATTCAGTTTTTTCCATTTGTTTGGTTTTATTTAATTTTTCCATAGACGTATTTATTCTTCTAGATTGTGTTTTTTAGCCTAATTTTTTTTCTTTTTGGTTTGGTTGAGAATAAAGAAAAAAAAAACAAAGAAGAAAAGTTTAAAGAGAAAAATATTTTAAAAATGAAATTCTCTATCTTGGTTTTTTTTATTTGGTCAATCACCACCAGACAAATCTTTTGAATTAAATGACATAAATTTTTTCAAGTTTCTAATTGATTTCAATATTTTAAACAATTTTTTTTTTTGTATTGATTCGACGAAAAAATGTTCAAAACCAAAAATTATGTTACTTAAGAATTTGTTTAATTGATTTAAATTGAACTTTATGAACTTCTTGAAGGGAAAATTATAAACGAAAAGAATTTGAGAAAAAATGTCCTAATTTGTTTGTTTTTTTCTATTCACATGATTTTTTATAATTGTCACAAGTTTGAAATTACCAGAAATAGTCAGATTTGGGTTTTTTAAAAATTTAGAAAAGATATAAGTTTGTTGGTCACTAGAAATTGTTGTTTGAGTATTACGAAATATTTCCAATAAAATTATAATAACAATAAAATTAAAAACAAAAAATCTAAGTCTATTCTACTTTGGTTGGTTCTTGGATTTTTTCAAAAGAGTTTAAGTAATTAAATCAAAAATTGTTTCTTTGATCTTAATTAGAATTTATTTTATTGGGCATTAAAAATGAAATACAGACTAAAATAGAAACAAAAAAATAATAAAATTGTTCTAAGCCAAATTTTTTGACTATTGTTGAGTCCAAGACCTTGGGATTATTTATAACATTTTCATACATATTTTCATTGATCAAGAAATGTATTCAAAGTTGTGAAGATATCTTTTTTATGTTTTTTTTTCAACAAGACAATATGTTTATTTTAAACAAATTCTTTGAAAAAATTGGTAATTCTTATTTTAGACAACCAAAAGGAGAAAATTCAAAAAATATAATAATAATCTTTTCAGATAACATTTAAGGGAAGAAATAAGTCCACCCAAAAATTTTTTAAAAAAACCAAAATTCTGAACAAACAAATCTATTTAGCAACAAAATAAAGCAATCTTTTATTATTTATTTTTTTAAAAAATTTCTGGAAGGATGGTACAAGAAAAGTTTCCAATGATATTTAAATATTGTTTGATCATTTTAGTAATGACTTTTGTTTTTTTTTTTTTTTTTTTTATGAAAATTTCTTTTTTATCTTATGTGAAAATAAAATCATACAATCTATTCTGAAGGTTTCTCTTAATTGAGCCTCTCAGAATTAGATTTTTTCTAAATAAAAATATTTTTTTGATTTTGGTAAATCTTGAGGATCAAGAAGAACTCTCATATTATTTCCATTTGGTTATTTATATATATATATATATATATATATATAATATATGAATAAATAGAATATTAATTATAAGTTGGTTGATAGAAAAAACTTTAAATAAACGAAATAGTAAGATTGATCATTTTTCGAAGAAAGTAATAGTTGAACAGAAGAGAAAACTTGAACTTGAACATGAATGGCTTGGGTTTTTCAATTTATTTAATTTAAAATCAAGAATTAGATTATTAATATGGAATATTTTTGTCCCAAAGTTGAAATAATTTAATATTCAAGCGATAAGCAAAAAATATAAATTACAAATAATTTTAATATCTCATAAATTATGAAAACTCCAATAGAAAAATCAACGTCGAAACCCAACTAATTTTTTATTGATAGAATTTTTTAAATTGAGTTTTTGATTAAAAATAAAAACTAAAAATTTGATGAAAAAATTTTGTTGTATATATGGAGAGCATCAATCAAAAAAAATTAGACTCAATAAGAACTTAAATGAACTTCTCCAAAATTCACTTAGAGATTGGGAATTTAAATAAGATTGGTAATAAACCCAGATTAATGAAAAAAACAAATATAATTTTTTACAAGGACGTGCAAAAAAATTATTTCAATAAAAATACCCACTTTGATTTATTAAACTTTTAGTCTTAAAAAAATCGATCATTTTCAAACACTCTGACCCAATTAAATTTTCCAAAACTTTAAAAAAGTTCTCAAATTTTCAAATTTTTTTAAAAATTTTTCAAATTTTGAGTCCTGAAAATGGAAAATTGAAATATCGAATTTAAGTTGATGTTGATCATTGTAACATTAAGGTTGATTTTGAAAAAAAAGAATTTTCAAATTAAAATTATTTCGATTATTCATATTCTAGTTTGTTTGTTAATTTTGTAAATGTTGGAAATTCAAAGAAAAAAATTGTAGTCATCAAAATTTTTTTTAAAGTTTGAAAGATTTAAATAATAAGGATTAATTTATTATGAGTTATATTGACCATTTTTGCCTAAATATGAAACTTTAAAATTTTCTTACTAATACACTATCTAATCTTACATATCAATTTCCTTCTACAAACTGTCAAATTTTTTTTTTAGGTTTTTTTGTTTTGAGAGATTTTACAAGCAACATAAAAAACACATTTTTCTTTTTTAAGAGAGTAACATCAACATAACACCGATTGAAATTGAAATATATGATAGTTTATTAAAATATTATTTGTACTTCTTAAGCTATTCAGTTTTTGGCTCTCTAAAAACTTTAGAACAAAAAAAGTGAAAAAATAAATTTTTACTAATATTTACAAAGAAAATATTAAAAACAATAATTGATAAAAAAAATTAAAAAAAAGGTGATTTCAAATTTTTTTTTTTTTTTTTATTTGAAGAAAGTTAATAAAAATAATGTTGATTTTCAATGATAAATTGAAGAGCAAAATTTGGGATCATGTTACCTTACAGAGAGATAATTTTATTAAATAAATATTATATTTAGAATTTTCTTTAAACGGGAAATCAAGATTCAAAAATATGAATATCTTGAAAAAAAAAATTAATTTATGACAAATTCTTTTTTATTGACCATTTTCACTAAAAGATGTTGGATTTTAAACCCACTTTATTTTTATGTTATGGGTCAATACTATACTGATCATGTGAACTCTTGATATTGTTTAGGAATAAAATCTGGAAAACAATATTCAAAATTAAATTATTAAAAAAGAGACTCAAAAAAATAAAAAACAAATTTTTTTTATCAAATCGAAAATATTCAAATAAAATAAAGATCAGATCTTTTTTTCTGAAAATTCATTTTACAAATTGAATTCTTTATCAAACAAAATATCATTTCCTAAACGAGAGTAATATTTTTCCCTTACCTTTAAAATTTAATTCTTGGTGAAATAACAACTTTTATACATTTGGGAAAAAAACAAAATAATAGTTATAATCATTTAAAAAAAATGGTAAATGAGAATTAAGTGGAAGTGAATTTTATGAAAAAATCTTGAAAATTAAGCAGATCTATAAGAATAAAATTGGGTACATAATATTTTGATTTAAATACAATTATTTCTATCTTCCCATCAAACAAACCTTTTTGATTAGTTGATCTTTCTTGTTTGTTTTTATTTCATTAATTTATATTTAAAACTCCTGCCGTGTCGGTTCGTTTTTATTGATTTATACTTTGGTTGATTTTTTATAGATTTGTGTTAACATATTTCAAGAATCAAAAAATTTTTATATAAAAACAGAAATTCAATCGAAATATTTTTAGATAAATCAAGAACAGTCTACTATTCTTGGGTTACATTTTAAAATAAAGATAAATTATAATGATTTATACCTTCGGTTTTCAACTAATTTGGAAATTTAAAAATTTTCTTTATTAAAATTATCATGTACAAAAAACTCCAAAATAAAATTCAATTCTATGAAAAAAGGATTTTAAATGTAAAATTCAAAAAAAATATATCAGATATTTTGATCCCAAAAAACCAAATAACTGATGATATTTTGATCCCAAAAAAAACAAATAACTGCTGTTTTTAGGTTACAATTAAGTTTCTGTGATTCTTTGAAGAAGATCCAAATAAAAGTATTTGATCGTATCTAATTCTTTGATCGATCAATATTTCTTCGTGAAATTTCAACAAATTTACTATTACATTTTTTTGTTCTGTTCTCTCCAAAATTTTTAACATATCCTTTTTTTTATTTGGTTAAATAATTAATTATTTTTTGTTTTGTGGAAGATGAAATGGATAAATAATTGTAAACATTGCAGTTAGTTAGGGTTTCGAATTTAGCATTTCACATTTAAATTATTTCATCAGAATTTATTTTCCAAATTTGAATTTTGGTGTGTTAAAAATTTTGAATTGGAGTTTATTATATTATAACTATATTTATATATATAAATATAAATATATCTCTTTATATTTATTAACCTATATTTAAATATTCCATTACCTAAAACTTTAACTTTTTTTATTACTGGTTTCCTTTATCAAAATTCAATGCTGTAATGTGGGTTTCTTCGATTTCTTCGATTTCTTCGATTTCTCTTCATTTTCCAATCAAAAATTATGGGTTTCATTTTTGTTTTCCCGTTGAACTTTTTTTCCAAAAAACGTTTTATTAAAATATATATCTAACAAACAACTCTTCAAATTCCAAATTGAAAATTTCAAAAAAAAAATTCAATTCCAAAACAAAAACAATTTTATTTATTGTAAAAAAAGTTGTATAAGTAAGTGATTGATATTTGATAAAATTTTCTTTTTAGAGTTTCTAAATCTGATTATTCTTATCCATTTTAGTATATTCAGAATTTATTTTTACTTTTCTTTTTATTTTGATTATTCTTGTTAGAATAATGTCTAAATTTTCGAAAATGATCATGAATTAATTGATCTTATCAATCATTTTTTATTTTTTTGCTTCCTTATTTTTTTTATTGCTCATCCTCATTATTTTTATTTTTTTTGATTTACTTTTATAGGTGTGAAAATTTGTCTAATTGGTTGGTTAGGTTTTTTTAAATCATTTAATGCATTATAGCATTTCTCCCCAATAAATGATTTTAATTGATTTGGGTGCAAAAATATAAGATTCATTTTTTCTGGGATTGTCAGCATTTTTTCATATTCTTCATTTTCCTTCTTCTTCTTTTTATTTTTTTTTTTTTTGATCACAAGACAATTTGGAGAAAATTTCAGAATTTCATCATTAACAAAACATTTTTTAAAATATTTTTTATGTTTTTGAATTTCTTTCTGAAAATCATTAATGTTCTTATTGTTCATTTTTTGTAATTCATTGGTTTTGGATAATGGAAGATACAAAAAGTCAGATTTGCCTTCAAATATTCTATTAAATTCACCTCCTTGCTGTAAATTAGTTATGCAAATTAGAAAAATTAGATCAATGTTAAATTTCCCCCTTGTGTATTCAAGTAAAAGTTGTGTTTTTTTTATTTCTTTTTGAAGAGTAGAAACATTAAAAGATGTAGTGGTTGCATAATTTTTTGCTTGAATTGCAAGAACAACAAATCTAATATTTGCGTTCTTTCCCTCTTTAACTGTGTGAATTAAATATAAATCAGCTGAATGAGATTGTGGTCCTGGTTTTAAAATGATTGTTGTTGGGTGTTCATATTTTTCCTTGATAATTTTAAAAAGTAACTTCCAATTTTCTTGTTTCATTGTTCTTAGTTTATTAAATTTGTTAATCAATTTAGTTATGTCTTCTTCTTCTTCTTCTTCTTCTTCTTCTTCTTCTTCTTCTTCTTCTTCTTCTTCTTCTTCTTCTTTATTTTCATTTTTATTTTTATTTTTATGTTCTTCTTTTTTTTTTTTTTTTTCTTTTTCAATTTTTTGTAAACGGATAATTGGTTTGTTTAATGGGAACTTAAATGGTATTACATTATCATCAAGATCTGAATTAGACAATTTTTCTACCTTATTATTAGATTCATTTTCATTTTCTTTTTCTTTTTCTTTTTCTTTTTCATTTTCTTTTTCTTTTCGTTTGGCTTGAATTAAATCACAGAATAAAGAATTAATATGCGGAGATAATAATTTTAAATTCTTTGTCATAATTAATTGAAATGCCAAAATTTTTAAAATAATTTGTTCAAAAAATTCTCCTTGATCAATAATTTCATTCGGTGAGTCTATGTTCAATAATTTTAAGGGGTTGATTGTTTTATATTCATTTTCAAATCTTGGTTCATCTCTTAGATACTTAATCAAATAACCAGGAACAATGATTTTAAATTTTTTTATTATTTTTCTGTTTTTTTGCATATCTTCAACTTCTTTGATACGAAGATTAAATTTATCAATAAGATACAATGCATTGTATGAAACAATTTCATTCTTCTTTTGATTTTGAATTTGAAATTGAAAATCTTTAGTTGAAAAATAAATACCAAGTGCTCCAATAAATATTAAAAAATAATATTCACAAATTAAGTCTTCAGGAATATTACCAAATGATCTCCATATTCTTTTATCTGTTTCAATTATTTGATTAAAAACTTTCTCTAAAAATTGATTAATAATCTCTTTATTTTTAAATACTGGGGAATTTTCTCCATTTTTATATTTCTGTGAAAGAAGATCTCCGATCCATTCAATCAATCTTGGTGTTCCTCCTGTTTTGACCAGAACTTGTTCAAAAAAATAATTAATAATTTCTTCATCGACTTTTTCTGTTTCTTTTTCTTTTTCTTTTTCTTTTTCGTTTTTGTTTTCTTTTTCATTTTCATTTTCGGTCTTTTTTTCGAATTTATTATTATTTAAATCAAACATATATTGATAATAAGTAACATTCTTATTTTCATTATTATTGTAATTATCTGTATTTTGATTATTGAAAGAAATAAATGATTCCTTGAAAAGTTGAATTAAATTTTCTTTGTTAAAAGGTGGAAGTGTAATTCTATAAGAATCAGTTGGTGAAACTGAATAGTTGTTATCAGAATATTTTAAATATCCTTGGCCAATTAAACTAAAATTGCAAGACTTTCCCGCACACAAAAGATGAATCCTTTTCCTGTTTATCAAAGTTTCCAATTGTTGATCCCAAAAGTAATAATATTTTGTAAGTTTTTCAAGTTCAAAAGAAATAAATTTTTCTGTGGTTCTTATGTTTTTGAGATATTCCTGAAAATGGGTATTATTGTTATAATTCCATTTTTCAATTTTATCAATTTCATCAAGAAAAATATAAAAGTGATGATTTCTGGTTGCATTCGCAAGAAAAGCACCAAATTTCTTTTTTTCTAATTGTTTTCTCTCTTCTTCATTAATCTCAAATTCTATTTGTTCAAGAATTCTGTCTTTTAGGTACTCTTCAAATCCTTCATATGATGGAATCTCTGTCATCTCAATTAGAATAATTTTGGAATTTAATAAATTGTTGAGCTCAAGTGGGTATGATTGGACTACCTTAATTACTTTGTCGATTTGTGGATCATTAAATTTCTGTTTTGTCTCAAGAATATTGCGTAATTGTTTGATAAAATGTTTACCAAACCAAGTTTTTCCAGTTCCAAACATATTCGATATAAAAAATAGTGCTGGTTTGGTAAAGCCACCAAAAGAGATGTTTCCTTTTTTTTTTCGTTCAACAAGGATCATAGATTTTGCAAGTGTTAAAATTTCAACTTCTCGATCAACAAAAGTGAATATTTCTGGTTCAAAATCTTTTTCTTTTTTTTTTTTTTTTAATTTTATTCAGATTTTTTTTATTTACAAGAAAGAAAAATTATGATAATTTGAAATAAAAAAAAAAAATTAATGCTTCTGTGATTTCTGTGATTTCTGTGATTTCTGTCATTGTTTGTTTTTTTTTTTTTTTAGAATCGTAATTTAAAAAGATGAAACTTACCTTGAGTTTTTTTTTGCTTTTGGAACTTTTTCGTTACTTTTCCAATTGAGAGACTTTTTGTATTTTTTGTCAGCACACCCATATGAATTCTTCCTTCTTGTTTATTGATGCTGTTGTTTTGTTCTTTGAGAAGTACGTTTTGTTCTTTGATCTCCATATTTTGTTCTTTGATAAGTTCATTTTGCTTGTCTATCCTGTTGTTGTTCTTTTATTTGTTGATTTTGTTTATCGATCTGTACATTTTGCTTGTCAATCTGTGCATTTTGTTCTTTTCTAAGTTCGTTTTGTGCTTTTTCCTGATTTTCTTTTCTCTTAATTCTTCTGTTCAATCTCTTTAAATTGTTTTTCATTTTGTTCAATTCCCTTTTTTCTTTTTTTTGTTAACTTTGATTCTTTTTCTTCTTTTTCTTCTATTTTGATTTCTAAATCATCCAATTCCTCATAAAGCACATTAAGTTCTTTTTTCGTTTCATTAAGTTCTTTTTTCGTTTCATCATGTTCTTCTTCCAGTTTTGTTCTTCTTGTTTCCATTTTGTTTCTTTTTTCTTTCATTTCATCATGTTCATTTTCAAGCTTGGTTCTTCTTTCCTCCATTTGTTTGCGTACTTTGATCATTTCATCACGTTCCTGATCAAGTTTTTTTATTCTTTCTTCCATTTGTTTTTCATATTCACTTTGTTTTTGGTTTGGGTTCATGTTGATTGATTGCTTTCTTTTGAAAAAATTATAAAAAAAAAAAATGAAAATAATGAAAAAAATGATTAATCACAGAAATCACAGAAATCACAGAAACCAAAAAATATTATTTTCAGAGTTTGATGTAATCTGAAAAAGCAAAAATGAATGATACTTATTTTGAAAACGAGATCATTGTGTAATAAATTTTGATTTTTTCAAAAAAGATTTTCAAAAAAAGTAAAAATTATTTCTTTTCATATTTTGTCCTTTAATTCCCTTTTGAAAAATGATCCAAAATAATTCGAAAAAAATTCAAAGAAATTTTTGAATTCCTTTGAATAAGAGAAAATGGCAATTTTTGAATTCTTTTTGACAAAAAAAGTTCTCACAACACAAGATTTATTTTTCTTTTCTTTATTGTTTTTGTTTTGAATTTAAAGATAAATTTGAGATTCAAATTTAATGTTTAGCTGAATTTATAAAGGTTTTGAAGGGTTGGTAAATCCCATAAAGATTTATTCAATGAAATTTATCAAAAGAAAAAATATTAATTTATTTTCAGAATTAGAATTTCATAAAAGCTAAAAAATGAAAAATATGAGAGAATAAGAAAAAAAAAGGGCTTTTTGAAAAACTTCCCCTTTAGGTGAAAATTTAAAAAACCTGGCTCATTTGTTGGCAATTTTCTAACCTTTTTTTGTGATATGGGGATATAATTTATTGGGGTTTTCAAATTTGTCTTTAATAGCTGTCCAAATGGCAGTAAAATGACAATTATTGAAAACAATTTCTTTGTCATTTTCAAATCAAATCAAACTTGACAAAACAATGTACGATACCACATCCTATTTTTGGTAATGTACGAAAATTATCAAATTCCTCCTTATTTTAAAAAAAAATGGATCATTTTTTCAAACTCTAACTCTAACAAACAGACTTCTTTTTTCATCAATCAATAAAAAAATTACCAACTAGATCGTTTTGAAAATTTTATTCCAATTAGATCCTTCTATGAAAAATTCCCCAAAACCTTTCCCTACATATTTCCAAACCCAATTTTTCTTCAAACTAACAATAGATTTGGGATAGAAACGATCCAGACCAAAAAAAAACAACTTTTTCTTCGAAAAATCAAACCAAATGTTTTGTGTATTTGTAATGGGAAATTCTGTTCAAAATTCAATTCTTGTTCATACACAACTTTGATTCATGGTGTTGAGGAACTCTTCTGAATGAAAAAAGAAAAACTAAAAAAATTATGAAAAAAACCACAATTCCTTCATAAGAATTGATCTTTTAAAGTGGAGACAATGGAACAATTCAAGTAAAACCCAATGTTAAAATTTCATTGGTGGTGTAATCTTTGAAGATCCGAGTTCTTTATTGAGAGTTTCTGAATTGGTGATCCAATTTTTTGACAAAAGACATAATTTGTGTGTTGAATATTCTTTTTCATTTTTTTACCATCCTTACCAAGGGTGTTCGAATTTACGCATCTCGAAAATTTCTTCTGGAATTTTTCATTGAAAAACAATTAAACTTAAGATGATTTTTTTTTGGGATCCAAAATTTGAGAATATTTCCATGAACATTCCTTCAAAGTTTAAATGTGATTGAAACAAAAGCTTTTTAGACAATTCCTTCAATTGCAAACTTCGTCGTTAATTTTGTTTGTAAAGTAAATGTTTAAGTTTTACTTACATTTTTATCTCTATTTATATTTATTTCATATATTTTTGAATTCGGTTTATGACTTTCTCTATGATATAAATTGTAATATCTATTTTATTTTCTTGAATTCGATTTTCTTTCAAAACTTGATTCATTCAAGAAAAAATAAAAAAAAAGTAAAAAATATGTTGAAATTTCTCAGTATTTATAGATAAGATAAAAAATAATCAATTTTTTAAAAAGAATTTATAATGATATTTGAGAGGTATTTTCAACCTACCGTTACCAAAAGAAAATTTGAGTCTTCAAGTAATTAATAAAAAGAAAAAATTTTTATTTCTATTATGAATATTTCTCAAGTATATATCTGACTATATCGTCACATTAATGTCTATCTTTTCTTCTTGATCTTGAAAGTGATGATCACAAACATTGAACTAATATGTCCTTAAAAAACAATTTTACGTCGTTAAATATCGTATTATATCATGAAAAGACTGAAAATAAATAAAAATTTTTAAGAAGAGAAAACCTGAAAAATTATCTTAAATTTTTAGAAAATTGAAAACAAATATGAAAATTTGAATTCTCTTTGTAAAGTACAAATTTGAAATTTTAATTGAACATAAGAGAAAAACTTATCTTTCTCAGATTATATACAAATTTAGAATAAAAAAACTAGAATGGGGAGTATTTTCTTTCAAAATCTAGAGAGAAATTTCAAGTAAATTTAGAAAAAATTTTATCCAGTTAGTTTATGGGAAATTTTTAAAAATGAGAAACTAAATTCTCTTGTTATTTTTTTAAAGAAGCTTTGTCAACTCTAATATCTCAATTTCTCAACTAAATTGTGACATAAAATTAAATATCATTTTTTATTACCAATTTTATATTTATTTCGATCCCATTCACATTAAAAAAACAAATTATGCTGAAACAACTCTAATTATAAACAAAAAACTTAAATTTATCAAAAAAAATTCAGAAAATATCTACTTTACAATAAATTGAAATATAATTTTTATTCAAATTTATATATATAATTATATTGACAAAATGGAATTGATATTCAAATGTATTTAATACAAAAATTAATTTTTGATTAGATATATAAAATTAAGTAAAAAAATTTCTCTTCTGGCCTGGAAAAGTGTTAAAAATAAAAAAAGAATATATTGTCAATTCGAGTTGGATTGTTGGTGGTTATACTATTGACCAAGTAAAAAATAACATGGGTGCAAATTATTATTATTATCATAAATACTCTTAAAAAATATCTTAAAATCAAGTCTTATATTTAACGTATTGAATTAATTATCAGTTCAAACTTAACGATATAATAATATAAACACTAGATATTATAAAAAATTAAAGTATTTTTTTCGTTATGGTACCATCTTGTAACTAATTTGAAAATACCAGTAGAAAATTTTTATATTGATTTTTTTTCAATAATTTAAAAAAAAAATCAAAAACACAAGAAATTAAACAAAAAATAAAAATTAGCATTAATATCATTATAAAAAATATTATTTTGAATAACTTTTTTAGAATATACAAGATATATTTTTTATATATTTAAAAATGAAATTTTTTTTTTATTGTTGAGGGGAGGAGTTTTTAATTAAAAAAAACATTCCTTAACTTTTCTAGAATATAAAAGAATTGAGTAAAATCAAGAGATTTTACTCAATTATTTTAAATTCTAGAAAAGCGTCGTTAGGTTTTCTCGAGTTTTCTGTTTATTTTGAAAATCAATAGATTTTCGAAATAAAACAGAAAACCTCAATTGAGAAAAGCACCATTAGGTTTTTTTTAATTGTTTTTTTGATTAGAAAATCGATAGATTTTCGAAACAAAAACGACAATTAAAAAAAAACTGTCGTTAGGTTTTCCATAATTTAAAAGAATTCAGTTAAATCAAAGATTTCACTCTATTCTTTTGAATTCTGGAAAAGAGCCGTTAGCTTTGTTTTAATTTTAGAAATTAAAATGAAAATTTCAAAAATTTTCGATATTTTTTTGAATTCTAGAAAAGTTAGGCACTCTACAGCACTCTACGGCACTCTACGGCACTTCCAGAAACAATAAATTTATTCAGAGTTTTTTTATCCTAGCTATAATTTTGGCAAGATTATAACTCACAGGATAGATTTTCTTTAAAAATGAAAAGAAGAGATATTTTTAATCAAAGACAAGAAGCAAAGAAAGAAAAAACAAGAAATAAAAAAGAGTAACAAAAAAAAACATAAAAAAGTTATAACTTAATAAAAAGTTCTATTTGAACTCAGGGTTTTTTGAAAGGTAAATAGAGAAGACCAAAAGAAAAGAAAGAACTTATTTTTTAAGGCTGAAAAAGCAAAAATAATAATACCCAAAACTAAAAAAAAAAAACAAAGAAAAAAAAAACCAAACTTAAAAAAAAAACTTTAATTTAAAAATTTGTGTTAATATGATTGTTAATAAGCAATTGGTAATCATCCAAAGGAAAACCCAATGCTACATTGTTTTGATTAGAACACCCAGAATCATAGCCACCATGCTTTTGATTAATTTTAAAGTTAGAAGTTATTAATTGATCATGAATGGTAATTTGTGGGTGGTTGTTTAGTTGTTGTTGTTTCTTATTTATTTTTAATCCAGATATTTTTTAATCTTGGTCCTTTCTGACTTTTTCCTTTTTCATATTTATTTTCAATTTACTGATACTGTCATATTTCAGTATCTAAATATTAGTAAGTAACAACTCGAATTTTTTCCTTAGTAGTTCTTCTTTCCCAAATAAGAGAAATTTATTTTGGGAAAAGAATGGAAAAAAATCTCTTTTTTTTTTATTATTAAAAATGAAATATTTTTTAAATTGTAAGCAAGTACTATTTATTTTATAATTATTTATCAATGATCAGTTAAAATGAAAAAATTTAAAAAAAATGAAAAAAAATTAAAGATATAGAGTGAATATTATTATAATATATTTAATATTTGAGGAGATTTGTGTTATTTAACAAAAAATTCGAAACAATTAAAAAAAAAAGGCAATTTTTTTTTTGATATAATATTTTATATTGCAAAAAAAAAAAATCAAGAAATATTTTATTTTAATTTAACTGGACACAGCCATATCGTAGATAAAACAATTTGACATCTCGTCAAACTCTTGTTTTATTAAAATAAATAGTGTAATTGAAATATATATATATATATATATATATATATATATAGTTATATTAATCATTATTAAAAAAACAATTTTACAAACGATGAAAAAAATGATTCATTTTTCATTAATGGTTGAGTTCTTGTTTTTTGAGACAACATTGAATTAACTTTAAATTTATTTTTTTATGAACATGTTAATTCAAACTTAAAAAGAATAATTCACAAAAAAAAAATCAGATAATGAAAGAAGATTTTTAAATATTTTTATAAAAAAAATCACTTTATTTATTGAAGAGAAGAACCATTGATAAACTGGCTAAGAAAAAGAGCAAATCAAAAGAAAAAGCAAATTGAAAATACAAAATTGTTTTTGATTGCAATCAAAAGCATTGATAAAATAAACATTCTCAATGACAAGTATTGTGAATATCTATATTTAGAAACGATTAAAATAAAAATTATATATCCTTTATTTGAAAGTATCATTGTATATCTAGTAACATTGTTTAATTTGTTTGTCTTGTTTGGAAATTCTTATCTCAATAAAATTATATTAAACTCAGTGATAAGACTGTGATCAATAAAACCACTGTGAGTAAGGTTTGTGATGCCGAAGATGTTGTGTCATCATCATCATCTTCTTATTCTTTTGTGATAGTAAGTTTAAATTCATCATAAACTTCATTGTTACAAGTATCCTTTGCATATACCCTGATCATGTATTCTCCTTGTGAGTATTCTTTAGGATCGCCCGAGAATGTATTCGTTTCACTGTCGAATGTTAGAAAACTTGGTAACTCATTGCCATTGTTTAGTGTAGCTCGATAGGTCATGGCATCACCATCATTGTCAACAAAGGTGTCACTTGCGAGAGTATCCTTATATGATTTCCCCCATCCATGGCTTTCGTCGCCTATGGGTTTATTGACTATCGGTGCAGAGTTTTTACCGAAAACGTTCCCAAATAAACCATATTCTGAACCATCTTGGTATTTACTTTCCCATATTACAACAAATTCATAATCGCCCTGTGTTGCAACACTAGGATATTTCTGGTCATTATCTGTAAAAGTATTAATCAGGAAAACGTCTTCCCATTTTGACTTGTCGGAATTATAAAATTGGCCAAATACCCCTTGACCTGACGAGTCCAAATCTGGCCATCTCCCACACCAAACAATCAGAAATGATCCATCTTTGAAAACGGTCACATCGGGATGTCATTGGGTATCATCCTCATCAGCAACTATTTTATATTGACCATCCTTGGTTCCATCTGAATTATACATTTCTGCTTGTACTTCTTGAATAAAATTATCCAATGATTGCCTTTTGTTAGAATAAGAGAATTTTTTTTTTTTTTTTTTTTTTTTTTGAGATGAGAAAAATAGATTTTTTTATTTTCAGATTATTCTTTTTTTCTTTTATTTTCAATAAAATTCGAATTATTACCAAGTTATAATAAATTTGCCATTTTCAAATGTGGCAACCTTTGGCACATGCTGCTCACCGTGCCACACATAGTTTACTTGAAATTCATCACCATTCTTCGAGCCATCAGAATTAAACATTTGAGCAAAGATTCCCCACAAGGAACCATCTTGATCGTCACTTTCCCATGTCACTACAAATGACCCATCTTCGAAGGTGGCAACATCTGAGTTCTCTTGAGCATCAGCTGTATGGGTATTCACTTGGAATCTGGATCCGGATTTTGACCCGTCTTCACTGAAAAGCTGACAAAATATATCCCTTTGGGTTGTATCATTTAAATAGACAGTCCAAGTGATTACAAATTTACCATCTTCAAAACTTGCAATGGCGGGATTAGTATGATATTCATTTCCCAGAGCGTTCACCCTGAACTCAGTGCCAGACTTACTTCCATCGGAACCAAACAATTGAGCATAAATATCGGTAGTGGTTGAACCATCTTGTTTGGAACTGCTCCATGTCACTACAAATGACCCATCTTTGAAGGTGGCAACATCAGGATGCTCCTGCGAATTATCGGTAAACGTGTTTACTCTCATTTCTGAGCCTTTCTTTGTTCCATCTTTATTGAAAAGCTGTGCATAAACACCATAACCACTCGTATCTTGAAATTCGCTTTTCCATGTGACAACAAATGTACCGTCAGAGAAAGTGGCCAAATTTTGTTGGTTCTGGTCATTATCTGTATAAGTGTTCACTTGAAACTCATTTTGTAGCCGTTCATAGGGTGAACATTCACTGCCAAAACAGAACCCGATTAGTAAACATAAGAATATGGTCACACATGTCAAAATTTTCCTTGGAATCTTACAACTTTTTGGTGGTAAAAAAAAAAAATGGGAAAAAAAAAATTATTCAAAAAGGGAACTTTCATAAATTTTCAACACTTCAGAATGAAACTCAAACTATTAAATATCATATTAGATTCATTTATAAATTTTTAGGAGAAAATATTCTTGAATAAATATGCAAATCGAAATTGGAATTTTTCAACAATAGGCGAATTGATTTTGGAAAAATGATCGATTCAATAAAAATGGATCTTTTAAAGTGAATAACTTTCTTTTACCAAATGGGTCAAATTTGCAAGAATAAAATTATTCCTTTCCAAAAAGAAAAAAAAAAAAAAAATTTGGTATGATTTCTATCTTAATTTAAGAATAAATCACGGAAGACAAAACTTGAAATAATACACATTAGATAGTATGGAAAAATTAATCAAATGAACTTTATTCAGAAATATTAAACTCAATGTTTGAATTAATATTATTTTACAAGATTATGTCATTTGAAGTTCTTTTCAAGAAATTTTTGTTTCGAAATTTAGTATTCTTTTTTTTTTCTGTTGTATTTTAGTTGTTTCAATTAAATCAAGTCTACCATGTAAAATCCACATAATACTGTATTCATCAGAAACATTTCATAATTGTCAAAAAGTGATCCACTTATCTGAAATATTTAAAAATTACAAAATAATTTGGATAATTCCATCATATGTTTTTGCTTTTAGAATTTTTTTGAGTTCCTAGCGAACACGATCATTAATCTTGATTGTTCTTCTATGAAATATTTTAATTTTGATTTAAACTTTAACGACTAGGTTCGAGAAAGGAATGAAAGGAAAAGTGCAAAAAAACTGTGTTTTAATAGTTGACAAACAACTCAGTGTTTTCTTCAGCAAAATATTGGACTAAAAAAAATGTTAAAAAATGTGATTTGCAGATTTGGTGTATCTAAAAATGTCTGTAATTGTTAAAGAATTTTCAATTTTGAGAAAATTAACTAACAGTAACAATTTTTCAAAATGTTCAAAAACCAACTACTCTAGCAAAAAACTCTTATTTTAAGGATTTTGGAGTTTAAAATGCTGTAATAAATTGTTCCCCGTTTTTATTTTATCATATGGCTTCATTTTTTAAATATTTTCAGTTTTCATTTTTTTTTACCTTTTAAATTTGAAACAAAAAAAAAAAAAAATCTTGCCATTAAAATTAAAATCACCTTTGTTCTATTTATTGTTTTTATTACTATTTTCTGAAATAAATATTAATAAATTTTCCAACAATTTTCATAACTATTTAAAAAAAAATGAAATTTTTTTTAATATTTTTAGCTATCGATTTCAGTAAAAACAATTGATAAAAATAATTTTTTTAAAAATTTTATTCAAGTGTGTGGATGTTAAAATGTAAAATAAAATGATATTTTTTTGGATATTTTATTAAAAAAAAAATCAAATTTTTGAAAATTCAAAATTTGAAAAAAACAAAAATGAAAAAATGAAATTGGGCGAAATTTTCTTAAAGATAGTAAGGTGAGTAATCTAAATTTTTAAAATGGATTTTTTGAAGAAATTTACTGGGTTTATGTGAATATTTAGGTCCTAATACCTTTATTTAAAATTTTTCAAATTTTGAATTCCAACTTCACTAGCATGAAAAAATAAAATTGAAAAATTTTTGTTCGAACAAATTATTTCTTTAATTCACATTTGATCATTATTATTAAAGTTTATTGACAATATAATCATCATTGAATAACTTCAAATAGTTATTGGTGTTGTATTTTTTGTTATCAGTAAAACCCCGATTTTTAAAACTCTCTAGTCGAGAAAAAAAGGTAAATTTCGGGGTAAAAAATTTTAATTAAATGAAACGATGAATATAAGTTAAATGTAACTTTGTGATATTAGCTTGGACAGATATTAAAGAAAACCCTAAAAAACAGTCTTCTCTTATAATAAACCTGACACAAAGAAAAAAATTTTCTGAAAATGGAAATATCAAAAAATAACAAAAAAATCAAAATTTTCAATACTAATCAATAAAAAATTCTTAAATAGTTATAATGATGTCTTCTAAATTTGTTGAATATTAATTAAACATGAAAGATTAATTAAATATTATAAAATTGGCTCTTAAATCCGAAAAAAAAAATTTTGAAATTTTTTACTATTAAATTTGAAAAAAATCTTAAGAGAACCTGAAAAATTGATTTTTTCAACTTAAATTGTAGAATATCTTTAAAAATAATTTCTGATCAAAGATCTCTTATGGAATGATAACTGTAATTCTAAGTGTAGATATCAAAAAATGTAAAATTGCCAAATTTTCGATTTTTTTTTTGAATCAAATTTTTTCATGCTAGTGTTGTGCAGTAGGTAACCATTGGGATTTTTTTCCAAAATAACTCTTCTTCGTATAATAAAGGAGAAATTTAACAAGGGAAAAAATAGAAAAAAAATAAAAAAAAG
The DNA here is from genome assembly GCA_027625915.1 of Anaeramoeba flamelloides. NCBI lineage: Eukaryota > Anaeramoebidae > Anaeramoeba > Anaeramoeba flamelloides. Next base: position 57,142 of record JANTQA010000056.1, read on the forward strand.
TGAATTTTAATTTCCCGAAAATTATTTATTTATGTTTTTGTAACGAGTCAATTCTCAAAAAATTATCAAGATATTATTATTCTTTATTGAAATGATATTATGATTTAAACTATAATATTTATTTTTTTTTCGGAAAAAAATGAAAAATTTTATTTTCAAAATTCTGATAAAAAATTTGAACAATAAATGCAAAATAAATTGTTATGAAATAAATATCTTTTGCATTTAATATAATTTTTTTTTTTTTTATTTTATTTCAATTGATGTTTGGCTTTTGTATTTTCATTTTCATTTTCTATTTTCTATTTTCTATTTTCTATTTTCCTTTTTCTTTTCATTTTCTATTTCTTTTTTAGTAGCAATAGCTAATAACCCTCTATGTGCCAGATTATTGCCTAAATATTCTTTCAAATTTGATTTGCAAATGATTATTAAATCTGGATGATCATCTAAATATTGCTGATTAAAATCGTCTATTTTACGGTTTGTCATCCATAAATAAAAAAAATGTTGAAAAATTTGATTATTCTTTGTTAAACCATTTTCGATACATTTTTTGGTTTTTTTATACCAATCCTTAATTTCTCTAAAGTTAATAGTTAAATTATTTGAAAGAACTGTATGTTTCAATTGGCATGATATTAAAACAGGTTTTAAATTGTTGTCATAACGAATTATAAATGAATCAACCAATGGATTTCCTTTACTTGATTTAATTATACAAGATTCTGTATTTTTAATTTTTTCCTTCAAATTTTCATCTTGATCTAAATTATTTTTAATATTAAAAAAACTATTCTCTAAGAAAATTGTATTTTGTTTTTTGATGCAATGATTCTTATGAGAATATTTTTTTAATTCGGATAATTGGATTTGGAGTTTTTGATTTTTTGAAATATAAGCTCCTCGATAAATTTTCTTCAAAGGAAGACATAATGATTTTGATGATGATGATGATGATGATGATGATGATGATGTTGTTGTTGTTGTTGTTGTTGTTGTTGTTGTTGTTGTTAATTTTGATGATGGTGTTGTCTTGTAATAAGATAAAAGAGTATTATTGTAAACCCTTTCAAATTCAAGATGAAAATTTTCAAAATCTTGCCAATTCCATTCTTCTTTGAGATTGATTGGTTTTAAATATTTGTTTTCAAATATTAAATATTTTCGATTGAGATAATGTAAAAAAATAAAAGGGATATAAACTAAAAATTTATCTGAATCTTCTATTGATGATGATGGTATTAAAAATAAAGTTCCTTCTCTTTCTAAATCATGAAATGTCAAATTATTTTCCTTAATAATTTGATCATTTCTAGAAATGGGAACTAATAGTAAAGATAATTCCAAGATTCTTTTTGATATTTCCACATTTTTATGGAATTCACCAAATAAATATATCTCATTAAGTTGTGAAAATATTTTGAACTCTATTTCATATAACGAATTTACATTAGATTGCTTTTTTTCAAAATTTAGTTTTTCATAAGATTTTAATAGCTTTTTAAATTCATTCAAATATCTAGGTATTAAACCGATATCTCCAAGAATTACTTGAAATGCATTTTTTTCTTCACGAATCAGGTGCTTTTTCAATATTTCTTTCAAAAATCCTTCATGTAATTGGTTTGTATAATTTTGAAATATTTTTTTAATTGATTCAAATTTCAATGGTTCAAGAGTAATTAATTGTCTTGAATATTCTGTTGAAAGAAATGAGATATCAAATGCAGATGTTCCAGAACAAATAGGAACTATACAAATTTCCCACCGACTTGTCATTATATGACCTATCGTTTTTAACAATTCTTTGAAATTATCTTTACTCTCTTGATAACAATCTTGTTGATTTTTTTGCAGACCTTTATTTTCATAAGATTTGATTAAATATCGAGTCATTTGATCGATATATAATTGAAATTCATCAATATGAAATATAAATATTAAAGGGAGAAAATAATTTAAAATTGGATTTTTCTTGAAATTTTTTTGTTGTTGATCTTCTTTTTGATCTTCTTTTTCTTTTTCTTGTTCTTTTTCTTGTTCTTTTTCTTTTCTTTTTTCTTTTTCTTTTTCTTTTTCTTTTTCTTTTTCTTTTTCTTTTTCTTTTTCTTTTTCTTTTTCTTTTTCTTTTTCTTTTTCTTTTTCTTTTTGTTGTTGTTGTTGTTGTTGTTGTTGTTGTTCTTTTTCTTTTTCTTTTTCTTTTTCTTTTTCTTTTTGTTTATTAGTTTGTTCTTTTTCTATTTGTTTTTTTTTGTTTATGTTGATTATGCAATTAAATATATTTTCCGTTGTGAAGATTCTTGGATCAATTTTTTTATTTCTTTTTAATTGAGAAAAGAAATTGTCAAGTGATAAATTCAACAAATTACAAGTAATTCGAAGACCTAAACGAACTGATGGTTCATACGCTAAATCAATTTCTGGATTGAATTTTTTTCCATTAGATAGATCCATATATAAATATTGTGAATTATGAAGAATAGATTGATACATAAGTTGATTTTTTTTCTGTGATTTATTATTAAGATTCTCAAGAAGATATTTTTCACTTTCTTTTTTACAGTAAGACAAAAATTCATAACCTAATCTTGTTTTCCCAAGACCGGCCCCACCGGGGATCAAAATAAATTTTTGTACTCTTTTCTCAATGTTTTTGCCACGTTCATCAAAGTTACTTTCTAAAAGATTAAACATCTTTTCTAACTCTTTTTCTCGATCAACAAATTCTAATAACTCTTCTTCACCTTTTTTTGAAGTTTTAATTAAATCGGTATCTTTGTTCTTTTGAACTTTTTTTAAAAAATATTCCATAGCTTGTTCCAAATTATAATTTTTTTCTTTGGCTTAGTTTCAGTAATATTAAAATAAAAAGAAAAAAAAAGAAAATAAAGGTAATAGAAACAAAGCAAGAGTAAAGCAAAAGAAATTTTTATTATTATTATTATTATTATTATTATTAATACATTTTTTTTTTGTTGACAAAATAATAAAAATTAAGAAAAAAAAAAATTTACTTTGTGGATTAATTGTAATTTCTTTCATCTTTTGGGTTATTGGTACTATTCCCAAACATTGATTCAATTGTTCTTCGTATATTTGTAAGTATTTTTGTTGATCTTGTAATTCTTTTTCGATTTTTTCTTTTTGTTCCTGTTTTTGTTCTTTTTCCATTAGTTCTTGTTTCAAGACTTTGATTTTTTCTTCTAAATCTTTGATTTTTTCTCTTATTCTTTGTTCTTGTTTTTGTTGCTTTTCTTTTAATTCTTTTTCTTTTTGTTGCTTTTCTTTTTCTTTTTCTTTTTCTTTTTCTTCTTGTTTTAATTCTTTTTTTTTTAATTCTTTTTCTAATTCTTTTTGTTTTTGCTCTTTTTTTAATTCTTTTTCTTTTTGTTCTTGTTTTAATTCTAATTTTTCTAATTCTTTTTCTAATTTTTCTAATTCCTTTGTTTGGATTTTTATATTTTTTTCGTTTATCTTAATGAACATCTTATTCTTTTTTATTTTGGTGGTTTGGTTATCGTCATCCATTAATTCCACATTTTCAATTTCCCAATTGAAAACATCTTTTTGCATTTTATCAATTTTTTTTTTTAATTCTCGGATTTCTTGTTTTTTTTCTTGTATTTCTTGTTCCAATAAGAGGGGAACATTTCCTTTTTCTTTTTCTTTAAAAAAATATTATTAAATAAAATAACAAAAAAGTAGTAAAAAAGAAAGAAAAAAAAAAAAAAAAAAAAAAGATTAGGCTTGATTTTTTTAGTTTATAAAATTTATATTAGGAATTTTTTCTCCAATAAATGGGTTTTCAGAAAAAATCTGAAAACCCTAAAAAGGATTATTATTAGACAAATAAGAATGGACGATGATGAGCTTAAAATATGTTTTCCAAAAAAGTCGAAAAATGAATTTTATTATTATTATTTTTTTTTTTTTTTTTTTTCGAGAGAGAGAGAAAGTAAAGTCAGTTGGTTTGGCAGGTTTATTAACCCATTTAAAATCTTGTATGAGTCCAAGATAAGAAGTTAAATATGTTAAAAAAATAATATAGAATCAAGTGAATAAATAAAATTATTTGATAATGATATAAATATTACAATCTCTTTTAAAAAGGAAAAACATTTTTAAAAGTTGTTTTATAAAAATCAATATTTTAGAAAATTTTAATTCTCTGCAGTTAGATGTGTTTTTAGAGAAAAATGTTAACTTTTATCATTTTTTATTTGAATTGTATTATTTGTTTTAATATCCAATTCTTTATTTTTAACTTCCACAATCACTAAAAAAATAATCAGAAAAAGAAAGAAAAGTTACATGCCTTTGATCTGTTAAACTGACCTAACCCACGCCTCTCTCTCTCTCTCTCTCTCTCTCTCTCTCTCTCTCTCTCTCTCTCTCTCTCTCTCTTCTCTCTCTCTCTCTCTCTCTCTCTCTCTCTCTCTCTCTCTCTCTCTCTCTCTCTCTCTCTCTCTCTCTATCAAACTAAAAAATAACAATTATACTTCATGATCCCTTTAAACAAACTACTGTTTTTTCATTTTTTTTTTTAATGTGAGCTTTGGAATTTTCAAACCAAAATAAATAATTACGAGATAATATCTAATTGTAGTTCTTTGGAACTATTAACTTTGAAAAAAAAAACAAATTCTTTTTCTTTTCTTTTCTTTTTTTTTTTTTTTTTTTCACTTTTAAGCTCAAGAACTAATTGAACTTATTTGGTTTGGTAGAGAGATTAATTCCAAACCAAAAGTAAAAAATTTAAAAAAAAAACAAAAAGTTGGTTTTGGACTTGTTGTTCTTCCCTACAATAAAGATTGAACAAACAATTGAACAAGTACATTCATTTCATGGAACCATCCAAAAAAAAAAATCTGGATCTAAAATAGAATCCAAATTACACATTGAAAACTTAAAGAATTATTAATTTTTTCTCAAAAAAAAAAAAAACAATATTTTTTTTAACGGTTATTTTTCACTATCATTTAATATTTTTTTTTTTTTTTTTTGTTTCTGATTTGTTAAAAATAAATTGTATTTTCTCAAAACATTAAAAGTAAAATTAATACTAACAATGCTTTTCTGATCTTTAAAAAAAGTCATTTTATTTCTACAAAATAAATAAAAAAACAAAAAAAAAAAAAAAAAAAAAACAAACTTGATTTTGGAATAAGATCTGTTCTAACATGTTTCCTAAATTTATTGGATTTGTGTATTAAATCACATTCCTCACATTGGTTTTCTTCACATTCCTGACAATAAATGATAGCTGCAACTTTTCGATTATTTTGTTCAAGGCAACAATCACACCAAATTGTTGTTGTTTCTTCTTCTGTTTCTTCTTTTTGTAATTTGATTGGTTTGTAATTAGTCATTATTATAAAATTGTTTTTTCAATAATTTTTGAGAGAGAGAGAATAATAATAATGATCAACAAATATAGATTTGAATTAGAAATAAAAAGCAAAAAAAAAATATAAAAATAAAAATTAAAAAAAAATGAATGATTAAAATCATTATTTCTTTACAACCAAATGACTAAATTCTGATCAAGTCTATTTGAAATCATTATAGCCTTTTTAAATCAGCTGTGAATCCAACTCATTCGTTGACTAGTTGGGAAACATTTCGAAATTGTTTCAAATTATATAAACACAAAATGTCCGTTAAAGTTTGAATTTGTAGATTGGTCAAAACTCTTTTCTTAACCTAAGAAATACTTGAAGAAACCCAAACTTAAAAAATTAAATATATTTATTTGTAAAAACCGTTGAAAATTAAAATTTTTGTGATGAGATATAAGAGTTTTTTAATACGATTTATTGAAAGTAGAAAATAAACTTTAACGGACATTTTGTGTTTATATAATTTGGAAACAATTTCGAAATAATTCCCAACTAGTCAACGAATGAGTTGGATTCACACCTGAGTTGAAATGGCTGTAACAGTTTGTTTTGATTTATTTTATTTAAAATTCAATTTCGAACGTTTTTGGAAAATTGGAACAAAAAATTGAGTAAAATAACTTATAGAGTTTTTTTTTTTTCAAGTGGGGGGGTAGAAGGAAAATTCTAAATAAATCATGAAAAGCTCTCAGTTTAAGGGTTCATTGGTTTAGGTGGTTTTACATATAATTTAATCGCTGACTAAAGAATTAAAACCAATTTATTTTCTCAGAAGTCGCTTTTTTTGAATCAGTAATAATTCAAACCCTCCTGAATTATTTTGTGTGTGTGTGTGTGTGTGTATCTGAGTTGGTGGAAGAATTAAAAAGTTAAAAAAAAAAATAAAAATCAAATGAAGAGTTTAAATCTTATGGAGTTTGATTTGATCAAAAGTTAAGAAGAATTTTTTTAATTAAATATAAAAAATAGAAAAGGATTAAGGATTTTATTTTTCATTTTTCATTTTTTTTATAATTTTAAAAAACACTAAAAAGGAAATTTATTTAAAGATATGGCAGATTTTTTTTTTTTAGAATAAATAAAAAAAAATAAATAGATTTTAAATTGTAATATGAAGATACTCAAAATTTGGTATTATTAAAATATAAAGTTAAAAAAGGATAAAATTTTGGAAGAATATAAGTTTAAACTCCCAAAAAATCTCTAAAATAATCTAAAACTAATTAATTCAATGACTTTTTCAACTTAAGGTAGTTAAGAAAAAATGATAATTGAAAATTGAAAATAAAAAATATTTCCAAATTTAAAAATAAAAATATATATTCGGGTAACTAGTGCTCCACTCATTGAGTCGTGGAATATCAAGTTATTAATTACATTTTATGGAAATTTTATTCTTTTGATAAAATTTTTATCGGGTTTGTATGCTCCTCCTGTTAATGTTGTAGAGTGCCGTAGAGTGTTCGTAGAGTGCCGTAGAGTGCCTAGGTTTTTTTAAATTTCAATTTTTGTTTCGAAAATCAATAGATCGTCGTTCGGTTTTTTTTAATTTAAATTTTGATTAGAAAATCAATAGATTTTTCGTTGGGTTTTTTTGAGTTTTCTATTTATTTGGAAAATCAATAGACTTAACAAATAAAATAGAAAACCTGAAAAATACCTAGAACACTTAACAAATAAAATAGAAAAACTCAAAAAAAACCTAGAACACTCACTAAAAAAAATTTAAATTGAATAAAAACCGTCGTTAGGTTTTCCAAAATTTAAAAGAATTGAGTAAAATTAAAGATTTTATTCTATTCTTTTAAATTCTTTAAGGAAAACTGCCGTTAGGTTTTCGTAGAGTACCGTAGAGTGCCGCATAGTGCCTAGGTTTTTTTTGATTGTTGTTTTTGTTTCGAAAATCTATTGATTTTCTAATCAAAACAATAATTAAAAAAAACCTAACGGCGGTTTTCTTTAAAGAATTCAAAAGAATTGAGTAAAATTAAAGATTTTACTCCATTCTTTTAAATCCTAGAAAACCTAACGGCGGTTTTTATTTCTTAAATTAAAAAAAACCTAACGGCGGATTTAATTTTTGATTACAAAATCAATAGATTTTTTAATCAAAATTTGAATTCTTTAAAGAAAACCGCCGTTAGGTTTTTTTTAATTATTGTTTTGATTAGAAAATCAATAGATTTTCGAAACAAAAACAACAATCAAAAAAAACCTAGGCACTCTACGGCACTCTACGGCACTCAACTCTATCCTTTCAAATTAAAAAAAAAAAAACTAACGTCAGTGGATAATTTTTAATTTGGTCATATATATGATATTATTTTTTTTTTTTTTTTTTGCTTTTATCTATTTCTCTTCTTCTCTTTGTGTTATTTGATAAAATTTTTCTTTAACTACACCTTTCTATCAATAACAATAATAATTCAATTACTTTTTCATTACTCTGAAAAAAACTTTTGGATTGGATTTTTGATTTTAAATTTTAATCAACTCAAATCAATCGAAATCATAATTGAAAAAATCGGTGGAGGATGTGCACCTCCTACACATTCCAAACAATTAAAACAATCAACCAATCAGTTTATCCGATTTTTTTCTCTTTTTAAATTTATGCAGAAAGAAAAATTAATTTTTTTTAGAAAAATATTCTTTTTGAAAATATCATTTTTTGTAGTTAATTGATTTTGATCATCAGTATTCTTTACTTTTTTTTTTTTTTTTTTTTTTTTTATTAGAGAAAACAAAAATTTATGCTTATAGTGAAATAAACAAGCTAGTATGAATATGAATTTTTAAAATGAAACAATTTATTTCAGAGCTCAATCAATTTTTTATTGCATTCAATATAAGAGAATCTTAGAGGATTTATACTTTAATTTCGTTAAACATATTATGGATTTCTATAGAGTCGTGTTTACTCAACAAGATATATTATCTCGATAGAGAATTTTCATTCGAAAACATTATTAATAACCACAAAATTTGTAATGGTAATTCCCATAATTGAGGGAAACATTTCTCACATTTTTGATTTTTTTCTATTTTTGAGTTTAATTTTATTTTTCAAAAAGTAAGATAATAATAATATTGTCTTTATTTATTTTTTTTTTTTTTTGATTATTCACAAAGATGTTGTAATCTATCTACATAAATAAATATAACACACAAGAATTCAATTTTGGAGTTCATATATATCTATCTATATATATATATATATATATATATATATGAACTCCCTATTTTTGAATTTTAGTTTATTTATAATTGAAAGAGTGTTTTTTTTTATTTAAAGTTAAACAATTAAAAAACTTGGGTATTTGTTTTGAAGTTTTGAAATTAGTATCAGTAAGAATTAATGAATATATTCTGTTATGAAAAAAAAAAAAAATTTGTAATTTAAATTTTATTTAATCAGTAAAATATAAATTTTGTTTGATTAAAAAGTCTTCAAAATGGTTGAATTCAATAATATATACAGATATTAAAATATAAAATAATTGCAATCAATATTTTTTTTGTTGAAAATATTTTGATCCAATTTTGATTATTTTTAACAATTCGAGATTAATGGATTTTACAAAAGAGAAAGAGAGAGTTAATGATTTCTTCTTCTTCTTCTTCTTCTTCTTTTTGTGTTAGTGGTATTACATTTTAATAAAGTTCTTTGTCTTATTATTTTTGTAATGGCATGTTTTAGTTCCACACAATATCCTTTTAGAGTAGATCTCCTTTTTGAACATTTTTTTTTTTTTTTTTTTTCTCAGCTGATTTCTTTCGATATAATTTCTTTTTAAAAAAGAACAACACATCTAAAAAAAAAAAAAAAATTGGGGAAAATACTCCAAAAGGTAGATCAAATTAAACAACAAACAATTCACCACACTAAAATCATATGTAGAGATTTTTGGAAATTCAAAACAAAAATGAAAACAAAATTAAAAATAGATTATATCTTTTTTGCAGTTATCAAAAATCTATGCACATATCCTCTGTTGTGAATAGGGTGTTTTTTAGAAAACTTTTTAAATATGCACACATCTTTTTTTTATTTTTTTTTTTTTTAACAAAAAATGTAGCAACGATTCCATAATTTAAAATTTCCCCCTTTTTACAGAACCCATCTAAACAAAAAATTTCAGAAACTTATATTGGAAATTGTATAAAGGATTCACGTTTAATCAAAAAAGCAAACCGTGAATACGGTAAATTCGCTTGGGCTTTTATGCAAGATGGGGCACGTCCACATACTTCAAAATTTTCAATGAATTATTTGAAGAAAAAAATGCATAGCTTTAGAACCCCTTTCACCCAAATTCTCTAGATTTAAACCTAATTGAGAACCTCTGGTCTCTAATGGATTCACACCTCGAAATAAAAATCCACCAACAAATATTGAAGATTTTATTGATATTCTCTATAATGTGTGAAAAAATTTGAAATGAGAAACTCTGGAAAATTTGATAAAATCGATGGAGAAGAGGCTTAAATTAGTAATTCAAGAAGATGGAGGCTCAATAAATGGCTTATGGCTTTTACGAAAAACAATTTTGAAATTCTTGTTATTTTTTTTAATTTTTATATTAATAATAATAATAAAAATGAACATTATTGTTTTTTTCAAAGGGGTACTAATTTTTTTGATTTTATTTTTTTAATTTTTAGATTAATGATTTTTTTTAACAATTCTGAAAACATTAGTATATAAAAATAAAATGATTTTGATTTCTTCAGTTCATCATATCTCTTTGTAAATTATAATTTTTTTAAAAAATCATTTTTGCTTGGACACCATTGACTGAAACAGAGTTTATATATAAATAAATCTATTTAATAAGATTTTTTTTTTAATTTTCAAATATCGAAATTTTGGTATGTGTTCAAAATTTTGAAATGGAGTTTATCTATTTGGATACCAAGATTTACATACATACACATATACATACACATATACATACACATACACACACACATACACACACACACACACACACACACACACACACACACACACACACACACACACACACACACATATATATATATATATATATATATATATATATATACACACTATGACCAATTTTGTTAATATAGGTTCAGACCATTAAAACTTTTTTTCTTTTAGACTAACTAAGAATAATTAATATCTGAATTTGATTTTATTGATTTATGGTAAAAGTTATCGTCGACAAAAAACTCTAGTAATTTTGGATTTTTTTAATTGTAAAAAAATCTCAAAAATCTAAAATTGAATTTGATATTTTTTAACAATTATTCATTGAGTTTTACTTGAAAACTAATTCTCTCTTAAATTATCTAATATTGTAATTTAGATTTTTATTATTTAGATAAATAGAAAGAAAATAGTTTTGAATATAAATTATCAGATAATTACAAAAATAACTTTAAAAGTGACGAAAAACATCTCGCTGAGTTTAAATGTTTTTGAACTCTGATATTGATAAAACAATTATAAAACACAAATGATTAAGCTTAATTGCTGTACAAGACAGAAACAAAGAATACTGATTTGTGAAATTAATTTTTTTGCATTGTCTAATTTCTAGTAATGTTTTTTAATTGTGGAAAATTCATGAAATGCAAGATGAAAATTAAAAAATTAATTTCCCAAATCAGTATTCGAGATTTTCTTCGTGTCCCAGGATAAAAATTAATCATTTATGTTTTAGAATTCTTTTATCACTATCAAAGTTCAAAATCTTTTAAACTCAGCGAGATGTTTTTCGTCACTTTTAAAGTTATTTTTGCAATTAAATAATAATTTATATTCAAAACTATTTTCTTTTGTTTAATCAAAGTAACATCAATCTAAATTACAATATTAGATAATTTAAGAGTGAATTAGTTTTCAAGTAAAACTCAATGAATAATTGTTAAAAAATATCAAATTCAATTTTTGATTTTTGAGATTTTTTTACAATTAAAAAAATCCAAAATTACTAGAGTTTTTTGTCGACGATAACTTTTACCATAAATCAATAAAATCAAATTCAGATATTAATTATTCTTAGTTAGTCTAAAAGAAAAAAAGTTTTAATGGTCTGAACCTACATTAACAAAATTGGTTAAAGTGTATATATATATATATATGACTTAGAACACGGGATTAATGTACATTTTTAGTTGAACTTATAATCAATGGAAAATACCAATAAATGATTTCTATCAGAGATCGGATTCTAAATTGGTGATATTTATCAATAATTAATAAGAATAAACCAGTTTATTTTTCTTTTCAAAAAAATAGTTTTTTAAACCAACAACAAGTTTTTCCTCTAAATTAATTTTTAAAAATAAGAAATTTCGATTTAGTACAGATGAAATTACTCTCATCCAATAGTAAACAAAAACAATAGTTTGGTAACTTTAAAATAACTTTAAAGGATACCTAAAATGAAAAAAGTGCAAATTTGGTTCAATTTTGGTTGTAATCACAGACTAAAAGAATAAGATAATTCAAACCCCATTAATTAAATTCTTTCAATGTCCATTAAAGATGAATAAATAGATACTTGCACTTTTATTAAATTGAATGCTTATTTTGGAAATCATTGTTAAAGATAGTGCATTAACCCCGTGCAGAACTATCACTTTTTGATTTTTTGTACATTTTTTTTCTCAATTTTTCGGTAATATTGTTATTTTCACTTAGATCTCATCAAATGATAAACATTTGTTTTTTGAAACTGATCAGTTTTGGGTATTTTTTATTGTAAAAAATTTGATTAGGATTAAAGTTAGTTTTTCAAAATAATTTGTGATGAAATGAAAACAGAATCTCATTTAACGACACGAGAGTTCACTATTCTTTCAAAATGTCAAAGGGAAAAAATTAAAATTAGTACAGAAATCGTGTTCCAAGACATATATATATATATATATATATATCGTTTTTTGAAGACTTCGGTTATTAAATTCGATAATAGCTCTTATATATTTTTTCTTTTCAGTCATTTAAAATCAAGGTTGTATTTTTTTTTATCACCAGTAACAACAAAAAATAGAAGCTGAAATAAAAATCATCAAAAAGATAGTAATGAAATAGTCAACACAATATTTGTAAAAATAAAAAAAAAAAAAATAATTTTGATAAAGCTGGTTTTAATCAAAATGCAGACAAAAAAGTTGTAAAAAGTGTTAATCTCAGAATACTTGTTTCAAGTAAATCATTCATTTTGAAAGTAGCAGCAGTAACAACAACCACCAAATTTTAAAATAATTAGTATTCAATCCTTTTTAAAACCCAGATATATCTAGTAGTTATTTTTTCTTTCTTTCTTTTTTTTTTTTTTTCTTTTACAATTTTTCTATCTTCTTGTTTTTCTTACTGGCAATAAAATAAAATATATATTAATTTGATTACAGAGTCAAAATAAGAAAAGTGTTTAATCAAAATTAAATATGATAAAATGGGTAATATTTAATGATTGGCAAAGAATCATTGTATCTGTACTTCTTGTTATTACACAAATATTGATAAAACATTAAAATTTTTGGGGTTAGGGAAGGAGGAGGGAGGAGAATCCGAGATAATATGTTTTCGATTTATGAAAAGAAAAATTACAGTAAATTAAGATCAATACAGTAGAGTTACTATTTTAGTTTCCTCCTACCTCAGATTTTTTTTTTTTTTATTTTTTTATTTGTTAAAGTTCAGGGATAAGTCCATCCCAAAAAAAAAAACCTAATTTTTTTTTGATCAAAATTTCTTCTTTTTTTCGTAACACGTTTTATTTGACCTCATATTCTGAAAATGGCAAAATGAACTCATGAAAAAAAAAATATTCCAACTGAAAATTTTTTTAATTATCAGAAAAAGTTATCTATTAAGAACAAATTTTTTTTGATAATTACTAGATTATACAATAATTGAATTCTAGTTTTTAATACTTAACTTTTTTGTTCTTAATGGGTAACTTTGTCTAAAAAAATACATTTTATTTGTTTTTTTTAACTTAGTCTTTGCATTAAAAACAAAAAATACCATAATTTTTACCAGTATAATATTGTGGATTATAAAAGAATTAAAAATAGAAAGTACTGGCAGGTTAAAACGATAAAAATGAAAGAAAATGATTTGAAAACAGTTCAAGAAATTTCAGCATTTAAAAATATAAAATAAGAAAAAGATTGATCATTTTGGGTTTTTCACAAACTTAATTTTCATTTTTGATAACCTTAAGATCAATAGAATCTTTACTAGAGTTTTTATTGAATTTTTTCAACCAAAAGAATAACAAATTCACAATATATTTTTTACGATGAAGTCACTCCTGGAGTATGAAGGAAATCTATGGATGGACTTATCCCTTAAAACAAAAAAAAATGTAAGAGAGAGAGAGAGAGAGGTATCACATAAAAGTTTTTATTGCAAATCAGATTAAAAAAAACTTCTTGTCTGAGTTTTTGTCTTCAAGTGATAAAAGTAACCTTAATTCTGGTTCTAGGTCTAAAGACTCCCAAATGAACCAGAGTTAATTAACTACTTATTTGTCAACACTTCAATCAAATAAGCACAGTAACGATCGAATAGAATGTTCAAAAAACATTAAAAACAAAATTTCATTTAACAATTCGAAATAAGAATCATTTTTAAAAAAAAAATTCGAAAAAGACAAAAAAAAAAAGATAAAAAACTTGATCAGAAGTAAACACACATTTGTTCAGAATCCAAAATAAAAATAAAAAAAAGGTTTTGTGGTCTAACAAAACAAAAAGAATTGATTGTGTTTCGAAAAGAAAATGGTGAACATCAAGATCAAAAAGAAAAAAAAAAAAACTTACCTTTTTTTGGTATGTAAGGTTCTTTGAAAATAAAACCATTGTGTCTTTTCTTGATTAAAGGAGTGTGTACTTGTGGTTCACAATTTATACAATAATGGATTTTACAAGTTTCACAATAAAAGTCTGCTTTTTGTTGCTCACATACTTCACATTCGGGTATTGCTGCTGGTTTTTGTTGTTGCTTAATTTGGATTTGGGTGTCTTTGAATCTTTCAAGATCTTGGCTTCTTCTTCTTTTTTTTTTTTTTTTTTTTTTTTTGGAATTTGAGTTTTTTAAATTATTCATTTTAAAAGAGAAGGGTTAACTTGTTGGGTATTGAATTAGGTCGTTCAGAAAGAAAATAAATTTCGAAGTAAAGTCAACAAAAAAAACAAAGGAAAAAAAATAAAATATTTCTTACCTTGCCGAAAAAAATTTGCTTGTTAATAATTTTAGAATGAATTTATAGACGCTTCTATGAGGATTCTTCATATTATAAAATTTATTCAAAATTTAAGGATTCTTTATACATCAGTAATACTTCTCCTTCCAATTCGGCTTTCAATTTCTAATATGAAATCTAAAAGTAAAAAAAAAAAAACTAAAAAAAAAAAAGTTATTCCTTTTTACGATGAATCAATCAAATTTTTAACAACAAAATTACTTCAAAAGACTTTCTTTTTTAAAGTATCCTTTCATTTTGTTTTTTCAAATTTTAACGATATGAAACAAGAAGTTTTTGTTCCTGTGGTTCCTGTGGTTCCTATTATCCTTTGGTTTCTTTGATTCCTGTTAATTTTTATTTATCAGATTATCATTTTTTTTTCTTTTTATTTATTTTTTAATTTTTCTTTAACCAAATTTTTTATTAATCATGGATCAAAGAAACAAAGAAACCAAATAAAAAAAAAAAGTGAACCTGAAAAACAAGAAGAAAGAAAAAGAATCAAGCTGGAAAAGGAACGTGATGAAATGATCGAGAAACTTAAAGAAAAAGAACAAAGAAGAACCAAGCTGGAAAATGAACATGACAAAATGAAAAATGAACGCGAGGAAATGAAAAAAGAACTTAGAGAAATGAGTCAGGATCTTAATGAGCTTTATGATGAAGCTGATGATTTAGAAATCGAAATAGAGGGAATACAAGAAAAAGAATCAGAGTTAACAGAAGAAGAAAAAAAAGAATTAAAGAAAAAGAAAACACATTTAAAGAGATTGAAAAGAAAAATTAAGAGAAAATAAAAACAAATCGACAAACAAAATAAACAAATTAAAGAGCAAAATGAACAAATTAAATTCAAATCTTAATGAAAATGAAATTGATAACATGAATGGCAATGGAATAGGTAGAACGAAAGAAACCGAATAAGAAAAAAATAAAAAAAATGAAAGATAAAGATGAATATGTCGAAAATGAAAATGAAAATGAAAATGAAAAGGAAAAGCGAAAAGAAAAAAGAATCAGAAACAGAAGAAAATCAGTTTTGAGAATGGATGTTTTCCAAAAAAAGAAGAAAAATATCAAGTATGATTTGATTGTTAAATTAAATTGAATAAATAGAAATTTCCAAAACTAAAATATACCAAAATAAAGATCCCCAAATGAATTTCTATTTTAACCTTATTTCATTTAAGAAGAAGAATTCATCTCCTAAACTTCTTCAACAACAAAGACAAAGTTTTTCTCTTTCTTGCTCAAAAAACAAATTTTGAGACAAAATCTAAAAGAATCTGTAAAATTGCGTATTTTCTTGATTGGGTTTCTCATTATTCTAAATTTATACAAATTTTTTCTTTTTCAGAAAGAATCGAAGAAATCGAAGAAATCGAAGAAACGAAACAAAAAAATAAATTCTTGAATTGCAAAAAATCATTTTTTTTTATTTATATCTACTTCCCTTTCCTAAATTTAGGATTTACCTAATTATCCCACCTTTCTCCAAATTTCTCAAAATAAAAACCCTAACAATAACTAAAATGACCACTACCAATTACCCAATTAAATCCAACCAAAAAATTCAAAACAAAAAAAAAGAAAAACTAAAACCAAAAAGACCAAGAATATAAGAAAAAAACAATTTGGTATAACTGTTGCCCATAATGATGAACAATCAAAAGGATTACAGCTATAGTACATTGCCAAGAATGTGAAGAAAATCTATATTTGAAGAATGTGATTTGAATTATTGTGAATCGACGGGAAATTGAAAATTAATGTGGATTGTTGTTCTGAATACAGATCTTGAAGAAAAGTTTGTTTCTATTTGCTTTTTTTGTTCTTTTGTTTTATAACACCTTAGTTTTTTCTCAAACCTCTTAAGGAAAAAATCTCTCTTTTTGTTTTTTTTGAATTTGTTTGGTTGGGTTTTTTCTCTCTCTTTTCTTCAAAAAATTCTACACAATGATCTTCAATTCGGATTTTATTGAATAGTTTCCTTGTTGTGAATCGAAGATATGTTTAATTGTCGTGAATGATTGTTGTGGATTGAATGAAAAGATTTTATTGAAATAATGAATTAAGTTTGTGAATTGATTAAAGTTATGTGAATTGAGTATTGTGTTAATTGATTTGGCTTTTGTGAATTGATTGTTGTGAATGAATTAAGATTTTGTGAATTACAGCCGTTCAACTCTGGTGTGAATTAACTCATTCATTGAATGGATCTCAAATCCCTTTGAAACATTTCAAATGCCTTTTAAATGTAGTTCAATTAGTTCTTAGATCCATCAATGAATGAGTTGAATTCACACCAGAGTTGGAACGGCTGTATTATGAATAATAGTTGTAGATGGAGGACAAGGAGAAAAATAAAGAATTATTATTATTATTATTATGGCCAATTTATTCAACTTGTGAATTTTTTCTTACATTACGAAACATAACTTGATAGAAAATAAATGTTTAAAGCAAATAATTTCTTTCAATAGATTATCACAAAAATTTTGTGAATGAGATCCTTTCTGTAATAATTTCAATCAGAGATGTCAAAACATCATTTTAAGGAGAAATTAATGAAATTTTTACAACACAAGGAAAGAAATTATTTACTTTAAACATTTATTTTCTATCAAGTTATGTTTCGTAATGTAAGAAAAATTCACAAGTTGAATAAATTGGCTGTAAATGTTTAAAGCAAATAATTTCTTACAATAGATTGTAACAAAAATTTTGTGAATGAGATCCTTTCTGTAATAATTTCAATCAGAGATGTCAAAACATCGTTTAAAGGAGAAATTAATGAAATTTTTCCAACACAACTAAAGAAATTATTTACTTTAAGAATTAAATTTACAACAAGTTGAATGAAATTATTTGCTTTAAACATTTATTTTCTATCAAGTTATGTTTCATAATGTAAGAAAAATTCACAAGTTGAATAAATTGGCTGTATTATTCTTATTATTTGAATTCTTAATGTTAGTTGATCTTTATTATTATCATCATCATCATCATTATTATTATTATTATTATTATATATATTTCTCTTCATCCAGATTGTTACAGAGCATGTTTCAAATTGTTCCTGATTCAAATTGTTTGTTTCAGAATTTAATGTTGTTTAGTTGGTTGTTTGGTTGCTTGTTTATTTGTTTGAGCGAAGCGAGATTTCTGGCATCCCATATTTCTTTGCGCTTTTCATTATATCCCATGTCTTTGCGCCTTTCATTTCACGCATATCTTTGCACCTTTCATTTCATACATTTCATACATTTCTTTGCTACCACCCAAATCGACACCAGCCTAATAACACCCCCCCGTTATGCGATAGCCCTCGTTACTCCGCGCGAGAAGCGCCAAAATCACCAATTAACTATTTAAGATCATATAGCCCCATTCCCAATCTTGACCATTGTCAAATACATGAGATCATGAAAAAAAAATGCAATTTGAATGTCTCGATCTTATTTTTCTCTCTTGAAATCTTTCTCTCTCTTGAACTCTTCTTTCGCATTGATTCATATTCTTATTCAATTAGTATTCTTCCAAAAAAAAAAAATAAAAAACAAATAAAATTTTTTGTTGAATTTCTTTATGATGATGGTGCTTCATTTCCCACTCTTTGGTTTTGTCATAGAATTAATTGGTTTGTCTACCATAGAGCCTGAATATACAAATTTCTTTTTATGGAAAAAAGAAAATTCAATTTTTATCCAATAACATAATCAATAAATTTTATATTCTGTCAAAACATTATTACAGAGAAACTTTCAATTTCTTAATCAAAGTTTACAAAAAATAAAAAACATACAAAAACCCAAAACCCAAATTTCAAAAACCAAATTCCACAAGTGGAAGAAATCATAAGAAATCACAAAAAATTTTTTTTTTTTCAGATCATTGTTGATTCACAGAAATCACAGAAACTCAATCACACCAATTGTTTATTACAAGATCTGTTAAATCATAGAAACATTCAATTACATTCTGGACAGGGTGCTGAGAAAAACAATAATGTCTTCAATGCTATATATTTCAGTTCCCTTATTTCAGTTTCTTATTTGTGTATTTCCACCCTCCCCACCCCAAGAAATGCGAAAAATGATTTGAGATCTTGTTTGTCATTGTTTTTTTCTTGTTTAATTTTGTGGGTTGTAATTGTTTAATTTTATTTTGATTGAAAGATAAATAAATAAAAAAAAAAAAAAAAAAAAAAAAAAAGAGAAAGAGAAAGAGAAAGAGAAAGAAAAAAGAGAAAAGTACAAAATTGATGAATATATATATATATATATATATATATATATGTTTATAAAGATATTGTTGAGAGAAATCACAGAAACCCAAATTGTAGATCCTAAAACTTCTAATACAAAAATAAGTTTCTGATTTGGTTTAAATGGGGAAATTTAAAAGAGGAAAGGTTTTTTTCAAAAAAAAAAAATCAAATTCTCTCAAAAAGATAGATCGGGAGAAGCTTGAGGATATTTGGTTAACTTACATTCTCTATCAATTTAGGAAATAAAAAATATATATGATATCGATAACTTGATTGGTATCGATTTTGGTTATAACAAAAAGATGTGTTTCTAACTTTAATAACTCTAAGTTTCCTTAAAGAAAATAAAGAAGGAAATCTTTCAGAAGTTCAATTTAACCCAAAATGGTTCTATGGTTTTATGGTTCTATGGTTATAAAAAAACTCGAAAATAATAATTTTGTAAAACAAGAAAGGATAATTTTCGAGAATTCTCGTTAATTATTAGAATCCTTTCGTTTTTTTAATTATATAAGTAGTATTATTAACACTCTGTTACAACTTTACAATTTAGGGTTAACTTTTTTTACTTTTTTATGAAAAAAAAAATCAATCAAATTTTCATAAACTTTTCTCTCTTTTTTTTTTGAAAAAAATACCTTGCATCCAGTGTGGGTGTAAATAACCTATAGTCTTCTCTTAATTTTCTATTCTTTCTCATTTCAAAAAAAAAAAAATATAATTCTTGGAGAAAAAAAAAATTCAGCATTATTATTAGTGAAAGATCTTCACTTTAACTAAAATTGAACAAACCTCGGGGTTTAAACAGAGATTTTCAAAACAATAGTTTGGTAACTTTAAAATAACTTTTTAAAATTCCTTTGTGAATTTGAAATGTTAATTTTTTTTTTATTTACGGTTTCTTCGATTTCCTCTATTTCTTCGATTTCTTCGATTTCTTCGATTTCTTCGATTTCTTTGATTTCTTCGATTTTCTTCAATTTATTCTTTACAACAAAAAAATCTTTTTTTTATTCTTTGACTAAATATAAATTGACATTTTTCACTTTTATGAGATATAAAAGACAAATTAAATAAGATTTTCTATTTCCTAATTTCCAAATTATTGTTGAAAGAGAAAAAAATCAATTTCTTCTATATATATGTGTGTATGAAAATTTTCAATTTTAGGGATCCAAAGTGATATAACAATTCACATATTGTTGAAAAGATTTCTTTCGTACATTAACAAAAAAAGCTGTTTCTGTAATAGATTATATAAATAAATTATTAACTCTTAAGAATTCTAGAAACAATAAAAATATTTTGAATGCAAACTTCAGCCAAATAGATAACGAAAAAATTGAAAAAGTGTATAACAATTTATTGAAGTTTATCCCAATATTGAATTGATCGATTTTAGTTTCTTTTTTAAAAAATATCCTTATTTTTCGAAGAAGATTTTAATTTATCTAATCAATACGACTTATCAAAATGCAACTATATTCAGTACAGATAAAAAAAATGAATTAATGAAAATAATTAACAAAATTTTAGCGAATTTAAAAAAATTCAGGTTGGAGAAGATCTATTCAACTTTTTTCCAAAATTATTTATTATTAAACACAATAAACCAAACAATTGATATTAAGTTAATGAATTTATGTCTTAAAAAGGGCCCATATACAGATTGGTGGAATATTTTACCTTTGGATATAAAGAAAAAATTTCTACAACACAGCAAAGTTTTATTCTTTCAAAGTCGTCACAATAAATTTCAAAGGATCGTAGAAAAAATTAATTCAAAAAAAACTAGGAAAAGAAAACATAAAAAAATTCTCATCAACGAAACAAGATATATTGAAAGAATAACTGCACTAGAAGATAGTCAAGTAAAAACAAATAAAGTAATTATCGAACTTATGGCAATGATAAATGATTTAGAAGAGAAAGTATCCCAATTATAAAATACTTTAAATGATAAGAAAATTGAAAACTAACCTTTTAAACAAATACTTTTAGTTTTTTAAACAATAAAATTTTAATTGTTATTCTTTTTTTTTTTTAAACAAAAGAAATAATTTTTTCTTGTAATTTTTTTTCTATTAAAGATCAAAATATATTAACCCAGGTTTCAATTTGTGTCTGAAAAAAGTCATAAATCTTTTTTAAAATAAAAAAATTTCTCATTTTGAAAAAATAAAGAAAACTGATTAGAGTTGAATTTCCAATCGTATTCTTTTTTTTAATTGTATTCTTTCTTTAAAAAAAGACATTATTTTTTTTTTATTGTTATT